>CAUYON010093583.1:0-32765 GCA_963573935.1 Arctocebus calabarensis
GTAGTCCCAGCTACTCGGGAGGCTGAGGCAGGAGAATTGTCTAAGCCCAGGAGTTGGAGGTTGTTGTGAGCTGTGTGACGCCATGGCACTCTACCAAGGGTGACAAAGTGAGACTCTGTCTCTACCAAAAAAAAAAAAAAACAAAACAAAACAACAATGATAACTGCAACAACAACAACAAAAAAATAGCCAAGCCTTGTGGCAGGCACCTATAGTCCCAGCTACTTGGGAGGCTAAGGCAAGAGAATCACTTTAGCCCAAGAGTTTGAGGTTGTTGTGATGCCTCAACTCTTGGGCTACACAATTAGAATCAAACTCTTGGGCTCAAGCAATTCTCTTGCCTTAGATCCCAAGTAGCTGGGATTACAAGAACCCACCATAATACTTGGCTATTTTTAGAGACAGGGTTCTCACTCTGGCTCAGGCTGGTCTTGAGAACCTGTGAGCTCAGGCAATCCACCCACCTAAAAGTAGACCTCTCCTGCCTGCACCATTATCTGGCTACTTCAGATGTTCCATTACCCAACCTTCCTGGGGCCTGTAATCTCCCCTCTCATTTTTAAACTTGACTGCAAACTACTGACTGCTGCACCTTCTTGCATGGATACTCTGTTATGGTATCAAATAAAAAGACTCCTGAGAAGCAGGACAAGTTGCTACAGTGTTTTCATGCTGCCATTTGACACATGAAGCAATGTATGCCCTTCCAGGCTTCCAGGTTTTATGCAATCCAAAAGTAAAAAATAAAAATAAAATAAATAAATAAAACTAGACCTACCAGTCAGTTAAGCAGTCCCACTACTTGGGATCCACCCAAAGGAAAAGATGTCATTCTATAAGAAGACACATGCATTTCTATATTCACCATGGTACGATTCACAACTGCAAACATACAGAAACAACCTAAGTGCCTACTAACTGATGCATGAATAAAGAAAGTATAGTATGTGTATACATACAAGGTGGCCATAACGTTTGTGTGCAATTTACTGCATTAAACTATTTTAAATTGCATATGAACTTTAAGTCCACCATGTATATGTATCCACACATCATGGAATACTACTCAGCCATAAAACAGAATAGAACAATGTCTTTCACAACAACTTGATTGGAAGTAGAATCCATTAACCTAAGTGAAGTAACTCAGGAACAAAACAAAATACCACATGTACTCACTTAAAAGTGGGAGCTAAATGATGAGTAGTCATACAGCATGGTATAATGGACTTTGGAGACTCAGAAGGGAGAGTATGAAAAGGGGTTCAGGGATCAAAAACTACCTGTTTGGTACAATGTACACTATTTGGTTGATGGGTACACAGAAAGCCCTGACTTCACCACGATACAATTAATTCACCTAACAAAAACCACTCGTGCCCCTACCCTAAATCTATTGAAATAAAAAGAAAGGGGGGGTGGTGCCTGTGGCTCAAGGAGTAGTAGGGCATCGGTCCCAGATACCGGAGGCAGGTTCAAACCTGGCCCTGGCCAAAACCAGAAAAAAAAAGGGGGGCGGGGATCAGTTACCTCACAAACAATTATAGCTAAAAGGATTAAAGCAATTGTACAGAAAAGTCTTGGGAAAAAATCAGGAACCTGTCTGTCTTCTGTATTATCTGACTAAATGAGACTTGAGAAGAGAGTCATCTGATAACAACAGTGTGGAAGAAAGAGTACAGAGTAAATGCTGGTGAGTGAGTCCACAACATCATGATCTGCTGTCGGTACAGACTGTCTCTGAATTCCTGTGGGTGATATTCAAAGAACACTAAACCTGGACAGCTGGCGGCTTCCCAAACTATCAAAATCTGCTAATCCCATAAATGAACTGCATCCATATTGCACATAATGAAGGAAAGAAGCAGTAGAGAACTTACCTCTATTAATACTCTAATTCCAATTCTCATATAGCCAACATAGATGAGGAAAACATCCTTTCCTAAGTTCTTTTGGAGGGTTTTTTTGAAACAGAGTCTTCAGTCTGTTTCCCAGACTAGAGTGCAGTGGCATCACCATAGCTTACTGCAACCTCAAACTCCTAAGCTCAAGCAATTCTCCCACCTCAATCTCCTGAGGTATACACCACCACACCTGGATACTTTTTCTATTTTTTGCAAAGAGGGATACTCTGTTTCCCAGGCTTTTCCCTAACTCTTGGGCTCAAGCAATCTTCTTGCCTTGGCTCCTTAAAGGATTATAGGCATGAGCTATCATACCTGGCCCAGAAGGAGTTTTCATATAAGCTATTACAGAGGTTTTTAAGGCTTGCAGCTATAATATATAGCAAATTTTTTAAAATCATAAAGCCAGTATAACAAATTGCTAAAGAACTTTGGCATATGACAAACAGAGCATGGTAGAGAAAATTACCTGAGTTTAAGTCCTGGTTCATTTACCCATTCACCAGTTACACAGACAGGAGACCTTGGCCAAAACAGTTTATCTCTCTGGGCCTCACATTCATGTCTACATAAGGTACCAATTTCTTTTCTGTTCATGGTGCCTTGATAAAAGTGCTAAACTTATTTATTTAGTATTTATACTGTTTCCTTTAACACAGCTCAAATCAAAGCTAGAGCAAGACTTCTATATTGTTCTCCAACGGCTTAAATCTAGCAGTTTTACACATGCAAAATGAGGCTGCTGGGCCAGCCTGTGGGATATCCTTCCTTTCTAACAGGTACTTGTAAAATCCTTAGAACCAGGGCACTGAAGCAGTGCGAAATGGTGCCTGAAAGCACTTTATACCTCTTAAACTAAACCTTAACTGTTTACATCAGAATTCCTCTCACCTCATAGTCTGTATTTTCATCATATTCCTGATGGTTGATTTATCTGCACTTTAAGTACTTTCTAATTGCTGGGCTTTATATACTATTTCACCTCCCTTAGTACATTTACCACTAAACCAGTAGTTTTCAAAATTGTTTAAAGCAGAAAAGTGTTTATTCAAAGGAAATCTGTGGAACACAGAAAAGACATTTTAAGAAGGACGGTGTTGCTCTGATTAAACGGATATAAGGAAGGGAAGGAACTAAATGAGGTCAGATCAGTTTCTTCTTTCTCTCCTTGTCTGCAGAGTCACAGGTGTGCTCCAGAAGTTCAGCAAATTCCCAGGGTCTACGGATCTTCATCTTTAAAAGGGCTAGTTCTCCCAGTCACTTAGTCTAATTTCTGGAATAGGACACACTGCCCCAATTCAGGTGTTCCCTTTAAGGTAACAAACTTCAGCCCAAGTCATTAGAAATTACTTTGGCATAACCTAACCTGTGGCAGTATACAGAACTAGTAAAGGGAACTGAGTGGCCAGAGAAGAAGAATTTTGTACCTTTGAATTTTGAATCATTAATTACCTATGCTAAAAAAAAGTAATTTAAAAATACACACACAAAAAATAAAAGTCATTAGGCTCCTGTGAATTCCCATACCTTATTGTCCATAATTGTCCACTGGCCCTCAGGATTCTGCTTCAAAACACAGTGGTTTCGCGAAATCATCAGAGGGCAGATTTTTGATACCAATTGGTATGTGACACCAAATCCTCGTCCTACAGTCACCTAGAAAGACAATAATGTAAGAGACATAGTCATTGTACTGAAAAGGGAGGTCCTTTATAATCTTAACTAGGAGTGTACATAGGTGCTGACTTATAAAACCAAACAATTCCTTTTGTTTTCTTTGAGACAGAGTCTCAAGCTGCCACCCTGGATAGAGTGCTGTAGCATCACAGCTCACAGCAACCTCCAACTCCTGGGCTTAAGCGAGTCTCCTGCCTCCGCCTCCCAAGTAGCTGGGACTACAGGCGCCCACCACAACGCCCGGCCATTTTTTGGTTGCAGCCGTCATTGTTGTTTGGCGGACCCGGGCTGGATTCAAACCCTCCAGCTCCGGTGTACAAGGCTGGTGCCTTAGCCCGTTGAGCCTCAGGCCCTGAGCCTAATCAAAGTTTTATATGACATGGAAGCCCTAAGAAATGAAGACCCCAAACCCCAGGGGAAACTTTTTTTTTTAAGTTTATTTTGCTGTTCTCCTCTTATGTAAAGCAAAGGGAAGACGCAAACCAATATGACAGCTAAAGTTAAGTAAATAGAAAACGGGAGAATGTAACTTAAAATCAGTGTATTAGTACAAACTGCAGAGGTGATTAACTGTCTTATTTATTTATTTTATTTTTTGAGACAGAGTCTCACTTTGTCACCCTCCGTAGAATGCTGTGGTGGTATAGCTCACAGCAACTTCAGACTCTTGGGCTCAAGGGATTCTCTTGCCTTAGCCTCCCAAGTAGCTGGAACTATAGGTGCCTGCCACAATGCCTGGCTGTTTTTAGAGAGGGGGTCTCGCTCTAGCTCAGACTTCTCTGGACCTCCTGAGCTCAAGCAATCTATCTGCCGAGGCTTCTCAGCATGCTGGGATTACAGGCATGAACCACTGTGCGTGACTTTAACTGTTTTTATGCTAAGGTTCGATGGAGAATGGACAGCCATGTAGAAATGTGATTGGACAGAAAGGAACCCTTTAATGGGGACAGACAGAGAAGGGCAGGGAAGCCCAGCAAGGCCCGTCTGCCTGGATTTTTCTTGGCTTCTGTGTGTAGCATTGCTTCCTCCCAGGTTTAGGGCAGGACCCCTCCAGAATGGCAAGGTAGGCCAGAATTTCTTTATGGCTGGCTCCTACCCAGAAAAGTGGAGGGGAAGGTTAGAGTAATATTTTTTAGGTTTTATGGCTTGTTTTGGAGCAGAGGGGGTTTTTGCTTCTATAGATCTGGCTTCCATGACTCACTTTGAGAGAACAGTGGGAGACAAGGGGGCAGTGGAGGTCAGAGAGAGTCCGCTCCTGAGGCCTTCCACACATCCTTTAGTGCATAGCACTGAGCACGCCGAGCGTCATCCATGGGGTATCATCTTCTGTGTGGTGGAGTACTAGTTTTATTTCAGTGACTTATTTTCCAGAATGTATTCCTTGTCCCTTCTAAGCACTTCCTCAGGATTTGACTCCTGCTAAGAGCAGCGGGTGATCCAGGACCCTGACGTGGAGCCTGGGAGGGCAGCTGTCTTCACCTGGGCTGACAGTTGGATCATGGTTAGGGCCTGATTGGGCTCCCATGAATCCTTCCCAGATGCCTGAGTTGGACCCACATCACAGAGAGCTAACCATCCTTCCCATTGTAATTGGATATAGCAAACCTATACCCTGGATTCTGTTCTTTGAAACAGGGCTTTGCTAAGAAAAAGCAACCTGACCTAGGGTATAGAAAAATGGAGCTTGGCAGTGGCTCTGGAAGGTCATTTTCTTTAGTGCTCTGCCTCTGAGGACTGTGCCTCTGAGGAGTGCTGTATTGGTTGCAGCTCCTGACATGAAGGTCCGGAAGAATGACTATGAGGATTTAACCATGTGCTTTAAGTATTTTCTTATCTTCTTCCTCTTTAATTGGTGGGTAGAAGTCAGGCCTGGGGCCACTTACGTTTTGGAAGGTGCTAGTAGGGTTACAGTCCTCTTTCCAGCTGCCACATACTGCTGGCTCCCCCACTGCAGGTGCACCTAGGGGCTTGGTGGTCTTTCTTCAAGATTTCCTAATGTCTCATACAGGCGTGACATTAATCATTCAACTAAGGGAGGGTAGGAACTGCTAAGAATAACGTGCTTTCCCCAAAGCTGCCCAGAGATGTCCTCAAGGACAGAGGACTTAGACTATTGTTTTTTGCAGGTCTACTCCTGTTTGTTATAGATTTATAGGTATTCTTGTATACTTTCAGACAATGGGAGATAGTTCCTGCAGAGGCCTCAATATTGGCCAACACCTGGAACTGACAAATGGACTCTTTCCCCACTTCAAAACTCATGTGCTCAATGTGGAGATGAGGCCAATTTAGATGAGGCTAAATTTTTAGAGAACAGCATGGGACAGATTCTTCTAGTGGTCTTTGAGAACCCGATAGTTCTCTCCTTTTGGGAAGCACAATTACTACATCCACCATCAGCAAGATTGTTCTCCTTGAGTTAGTGAGCAGTGTTGGGGAGCTACACGTGGAGAGGTGGGGGTCCCAGCCAGGCAGAGAGTGTGAGTTGACCCAGGTCAGCCTTAGGTTGGCCCCCCAGACAGGTGCCCTTAGGTACAAGCAGGATATCACAGTCCAATTACTGTTATACTGTAGAATCTTATGCCTAAGAAGTTCTCAGAAAGAAGGACTTCTTCAGAGGAAACTTCATGAAGACATTGAGACTTGAGCCACACCCTGGAGGGAGGGCAGGATTTGCCCTGCTGCATCACGATTTCTGGACTAAGTCAATAGCTGGCACAGTGTCAGTGCTTTGGGACCAGAACTGTCCTGAGTGGGGATGCTAAGACCCTGATCCCTTTTTCCCCCCAGGAGTTTGTTGAGTCCAAGAGGGGAAAAATTAGAGAACAGGGTAAGTTCTGCCCACACATAAAGCCATAAACCCCTTTGCTATGTGGAGTAAGGATGGGTCTGAGATGAAGCTGGCCAGGCTAGAGTCTTTTGGGCACACCAGTCAAGTAAGGACTTACAGGATGTGTGGGTTCTCCCACTCAAACCTTTGCTCTAGAGTGACAGGCACTAAGAGGGAGACAGGCCACCTTCTGCTGGTGGAGGGCAGCCCGTTTTCAGGCTGATCAGGGCCCACGTGTCGGCCCTGACATGTATACGCAGCAATTACACTGTTAGCAGGGTCGCCGTTAATGCAGTTCCTCCATGACTCCTGCTACGAGCTCGCTCGAGGAGCCTGTTCCCACCCAGGAAGGCCCTTTGCTCACTCAGAAGGGGAGGAGCCAAGACTGGGAACTGCATCTTCCAGAAGATGCATTTCTTATCACTCTTTCATGCCAGTGTTCCTACAAAGCCAGCACTTTGGGGTGCATTCTCCCTTCGGAGAGTCTGTAGGATATGGGTTCTGTGAGAGCCTTTGCAGGAACTCTCTCTCATTGGTTAACAGCTTTTCCTTCAAGAGTGCTCAGGCCAGGGTTATGCATGAGGTAGGTGCCCCTCTATTGGAAGACACAATGTAATTTGAGCATTTTTCATTTGCTAAAATGGACTTTTAAAAACCTGGTAATTGCTTACTTTAGTAGAGGTAGCAGTCTTGGTAACTCCCACCCCTCCATCAGCTTCCACTGATTGCCTTCTTAAACCTTTATGGTTAACATGAAGTCGTTCCCAGTTTGAAGAGGGGGAGTGAAAGTGTGTGGAGGTTAAATGACTTTCTCAGGGGCACACAGCTGCCCAGTGGGGAGCCCACTCTGTGGTCTGTCTGATCCATGCTTCCCCCAATTCAAATTCATTGTTGTCCTCAAGATTTTTATCTGGCAAATAGTGTAGGGGTAGAGAAGAGGAAAATTCTGTGTTCTAGGCCTGTAAAAAGGGGACACCGTGGAGGCTGCTGCTGTCCCGCATTCTTCTCAGACTTACATTTGACCTCATCATTTCTTAAGGAGGAGATAAAGACTTTAGGTAGTGAGGCTTTACATTAAATGTTAGTACTTTAAAAGTCTGCAGAAAATTATGTTGGGTTAACTTTTATTGTCCTGTTCCTTTACGGACTGCCCCTTCTGGTTTCACCTCTGGTGTCTCCTGAGGCTGCTGCCGTTTATGTGGCCAACACTTAAGAGGCCTAAGTCTCCATTTTCCATCAGTTACAGGGAAAGAATATTGTCCATTTTTCTCTTCGAGGTGTCTCTGGATTACAGAGGAGATAGATTATTTGAATGTAAACGCTCTGTAGATTGCTAAGCACTACATAACTCTAAAGCATTATTGTCACTACATATACTGATTATTATATCTATGTATAGCTTTTTAATGAGAAACTGAACTCTTGCTAGTTTGAAGCTCAGTATCATTGTTGGAAACCAAGGATCCAGGGAAGCTGTTAGGCTGGAGGCTGATCTGCTGAAAAAGCAAGGAGATCGTAGGCAGGATGCTTTAGTGTGGAGTAGTTTGGTCTTTGTTGCATCATAAATTACCTGGGAGATAATGGGCAGGTCATTTAATCTTTGTTGTCATTTTCTGAATGGAGGGTAATGGGGCTCACTTACCAGGGTGGTGAAGATCAAATAAAATACTAAATGTAAAAGAGTTTTTTCCTGTAGAACAGTGGTTCTCCACCTTCCTAATGCCGCAATGTACTTTCATTGTTAAAAAGGGGTCGTGACCCACAGGTTGAGAAGCACTTCTGTGGAAGATGAACCAAATGAGCAGATATCCCCAAAACAGTTTGTTTCATTTTTGATTTTTCTGTTTGTTTCTGAGCAGAATTATCTTTAGGAATAGTTTGCTTGAGGTCCTGTGGCATTTGTTGTTCATAGATTTGGTTTTGTGCAGTTAGGGCTCTCAAGGGTCCACCTCCTGCCAGGCTGTGGATTGTGAGGTGATGGCCTTGGGTCTGGATGGCCAGGTTTCCCTTGGGCAAAGACAACGAAGACTGTGTTAACATTTTTCCAATTCAATTATGTTTTAAAAGGCAGGGTGGGAGGAGGAAGCAGAATCTTCAGAAGAACAAAATAAGCATGATTATTATTAGTGTTACAGCATGAATTTTAAGAAAGCCAAATGCCAGAGTGAAACTTCATATCTCATTTAATTATTTGGAGTCACTATTATATCTAATTGTACCTTGGAACTCAGACTCAAGGAGAATTTTATCACCTAACCCCACCTCCCTCTCCAAGTTGCTCCTCAAAGATTGTAACTGATTGGGCCAAGATTTCTCAGGTAGAAGATAGGGTCTGAATTACCTGTATAATACTTTCTCTTCCTCCCTTAAGTTTTCGCCACTCCTGTACAAACTGAAAGGAAGATCATAGACCTAATGTGCGTTTCCTTAGGAGGACCCTGGTGATTTTTTCTGCAACCGAGAGTTTCTCTCCTCTGACTTTTTTGGTCTTTATTAAAAAGTTTGCGTTTTGGCTTGGTGCCTGTGGCTCAACGGGCTAAGACACCAGCCACGTACACCTGAGCTGGCGGGTTCGAATCCAGCCCGGGCCCGCCAAACAACAATGACGGCTGCAACCAAAAAATGGCTGGGCGTTGTGGTGGGCGCCTGTAGTCCCAGCTACTTGGGAGGTGGAGGCAGGAGATTCGCTTGAGCCAGGAATTGGAGGTTGCTGTGAGCTGTGATGCCACAGCACTCCACCCATGGTGACAGATTGAGGCTCTGTCTCAAAAAAAAAAAAAGTTTGCATTTAATGTAATTTTTTATCTGCTTTGAATTGAATGGTTTAGTTATAACTAATAGGATCTGCTTTAGTTTTTTTTTTTTTTTTTTTTAAGGGCTTGTTAGAGTCTCTTTCCAGAAGAGTTATTTAATAATTTTGTAAAAATCATATTTGGGTAGTGTACAGCAATGTGGAATATGGACATTTGAAATTGACTTAATATTAAAAAATTAAATGTACTTTTACACTATAAACTAGTTAGATGATAGAGAAGGTAAGGAAATAAATGAGGAAATAAATGTGGGCTAGGTAATCTAGAGATATTATCCAGGTAATCTAATAAAATCTGCTGCATATTTTATTAATCAATTTAGTAGAGGCATTTCCTTTATTGACTCTGTGAGTGCATTTTAGTCTGAGACTTCTGTGAACTGTTTGTGCTATGTCGAGCTTTTCACTAATTAGCCATTTCTTCCTCTCACAAGTACCAAGACATAATAATGATAGGCTGTTGGCTAACAGGTATTTATTGTTTACCAGGCTAGCTCATTAAATTCTTCCAACTTTATGTTTTTTTTTTTGGCCGGGGCTGGGTTTGAACCCACTACCTCTGGTATATGAGGCCGGCGCCCTACTCCTTTGAGCCACAGGCACCGTCCGCAACTTTATGGTTTTTATCCCCTTTTTTATTGATAAAGAAAGTGAGACTGATCAAGTAACTTGCCCATAGCCGGGTCTCAACTGTATTTCTTTATCATAGACTCAATTCCTTCCGGGGTCTCCTCTGCTGGGCTTCACACTCTCAGAAAGAACTTCAGGTTGGTTTAATCCAGCGGTTTTTCAAAGTTATTTTTCTAGTAGCAGAATCCTTGTCAAACAACATTTTATAAAAAAAAGCCCATATGGAATAAAATTTTTTTTTATATATATATTTATTTATTTTGGGTGAGTCAGCAAAAGCAGTGGGGCTACTCAGATTAACACTAGAC
This sequence comes from Arctocebus calabarensis, assembly GCA_963573935.1. Classification (NCBI taxonomy): domain Eukaryota; kingdom Metazoa; phylum Chordata; class Mammalia; order Primates; family Lorisidae; genus Arctocebus; species Arctocebus calabarensis. Next base: position 10,162 of record CAUYON010093583.1, read on the forward strand.
ATCTCAGTCTGTTCTGTGTGGCTGTAACGGAATGTCTGAGACTGCCTAATTTGTAATGAACAGAAATGTATTGGCTTATGGTGCTGGAGGCTTATGAAGTTTATGTTCAAGGGGCTGCCTCTGGTGAGGGCCTCTTGATGCATCAGCCCATGGTAGAAGGTGGAAGGGCAAGAAATCTCGAGAGAGTGAGAGATTAAACTTGCAGCCTCAAGCCATTTTGCAGTTGGTATTAATCCATTCATGACGGTGGGGCCTTCATGGCCTAAAACACCTTCCGTAAGGTTCTACCTCCCAACATTGTTGCACTGGGGATTAACTTTCCAACACATGGACTTTGGGGGATGCACTCAAACCATAGCCCTGAGTTTGAGACAAAATGCAGTTTTATACTGGTCCTACTGTTCAGACTATGCTCGTAGTTGGATTTGAGCGTGCAGTATCTACATGCTGATACACTCAGTTAAGTAGTTCATCTCGCAATATCAGATTATTCTTTAACTAAATAGTTGTGAGGAAAAACTTTTATTTTGAAATCTGTACAAAATGAGTTAATTTGACAGGAAAAGATAATATGCCGGTATCCTGCAGTGTGTTAAAATCTAGCATATAACATATAAGAAATACATTCTGCTTCTAAATTATAGGTTTAAAAATGGTTAAAGTAACTTAAAAGTTAAGTTCAAATTAATCATTTGGAGAAACTCTGAAGCCCCTTGTAGTACCCTACTATTCCATGGAAAATAGTTTGAGAAACACTGGTCTGATACTTTTCTTTTAACAAAGAAAATTGGGCCAGGCACAGTGGCTCACGCCTGTAATCCTAACACTTGGGAGGCTGAGGCAGGTGGATTGCCTGAGCTCACAGGTTCAAGACCAGCCTGAGCCAGAGGAGGACTCCAACTCGAAAAGTGGCCGGGTGTTGTGGTGGGCATCTGAGGACCCAGGTACTTGGGAGGCTGAGACAAGAGCATCACAGGTAACACATATTCATTTTATAAAAAATTTAAAAATACAGTCTCAGTGCCCATAGCCACACACTGAGGCTGGTGGGTTCAAACCTGGCCGGAGTCAGCTAAAATAACAACGATAGCTGCAACAACAACCAAAAAATACTCGGGAGGCTGAGGCAAGAGTATGGCTTAAGCACAAGAGTTTGAGGTTGCTATGAGCTTGATGCCACAGCACTCTACTGAGGGTGACATAATGAGACTCTGTCTCAAAAAAAAAAAAAATTAAAATACAGAAAAATATACAGAAAGAAATGAAAAATAATCCATAATCCTGCTGATGAACAATAAACCACTATTAACATTTGAGTAAAAAAAAGTTTACAAAATTGGGATTAGGCTGTATGTAAGGTCTTGTATTCTATTTTATTTTCCTTAGTGTTATATTATGTGATTTTGTTTTCTTGGATAATATAATTTTCCAGTGATTACCTAATAACTTTTTCACATAGACATGCCATAATTCGGCCATTTTCTTATTGACATATTTATATGCTGTTTTGCACTTTTTGGTACTAATAAGACATGCTGTGACGAACATCTTTATCCCGTAGAATGTTATTTCTCTGTTTTTCATTGTTTCATCAAGGTAATTTCCCAAAGAATGAACTTACTGAATTAAGAGCCATTAAAACAAAAAAAAGCTTCCTATGAAGCCCCTCTAGGGAAAAGCAATGTCTGTCCTCACCCCTAGCTAGGTTCATGGTTGAGACCCTGTTACAAAAGGCAGATTAACAAGAGAAAAGCTTACAGATTTATTTCATATAAATTTTATGTGACACAGGAGGCTTTGAAAGTAAAGACCCACAGGAGCAGGGCAACCTGTGTATTCTTTTGTGCTAAGTTTGGTGGAGGAGTAGATAGTTGTGAAGTAGATTGGGCAAGAAAGCGCGATCTAATGAGGAAAAACTGGGGAGGACTTAGCAAGGCCTGTTGTGCGGAGTCTGCTCTGTGTGCCCATGTCCTCACACAGAAGGAGTTTCTTTGTTCTGGGTGGAGAGAGGGCACCTCTAGAATGAAGGTCTCCTCCCTTCAGGGGAGAAAGGCTGGGAAGGTCCCAGAGTGACCTCCCTGGGATTTTGGTCTTCTTCAGGGGTTAGGGGCCGTAGAAGGTGCGAGACCTTCCTGCTTCTGCTGTTTTCTCGAACGCCAAGGTGGAAGTGTGTCCTGAACCCCATCACTCCTATCTGACGGCTCTTCTATCTCCCTAGGGATTGACTAGCGTTTGGAGTTTCCTCCTTCCCATCTTCAATGGGGCAGAGGTCCAATGGGGGCTCCATGGGAGGACTCATTTGAGCATCTTGACATTACCTGGCCATGTTTCCTCTTCACAGGCTGAACAATGATAGGTGCTTCTACTGGTTCTAATACAGGTAAACTCACAGATGTGCCAAACACTTCTTGGGCAGGGCAAAGCTTTCTGCTCAGGCCTGGCTCATTTATGAGCCTGGCTTCTAATGAGTTAGGAAGCTCTTGAGGTCCCTCTGGGCAGGCCTTGCCCAAGGGCGTGTCAGGCAGAGTCTGGATGAGGTGACCCATTCCTGGTTAGAGAAGCTGCTGTAGGAGAACCCCAACCATTTTCAGCTTTTCCTTTGCAGATCCAACCTTTTAAGCATACCTACATTTACCTGCTACCGCAATCGTTTTGCATTTTAATGACAAATCAAGTACGCTAACTTGCATTTGAAACGAAAGTGCCTTAAATGTCTCTGGCTGTCAGAATGAGATGTTAGGAGCTTGATGAAAAGCGAACAAAGAAGACAAAGTATGAAGCCTGGATACAGTGCAAAATGAAATAAAACCTTGTATGGCCTGTCAGGGGTGTCAGTTGATATTCATATCTAAAGCACATTATAGCATTACTTTGCAGCTCATAGCTTACTCATCTGTCTTTTTTAATTCATCACATTCGAGCCCACATCTTTTAAGTCTCGTGTGTCAACAATGGGAGAAATCTGTTAATTGACAAATGAGTGTCACAAATGTGAATTGGTGCCTTTACATCAGCGCCAGGTGTAGTCTCTTTTGTTTTTTGTCGGATCTATTATTGGCATAAGCCAGTGTAAGACATCTGTCTTTGTCGGAATGAGAAATGACAGGCCTTCTTGGCTGTCATTGTCTTAGTGCGCGCTCATTCTGTGAGATACTGTATAAAGATAAAATGTCAGTTAAAAGAATATGAAAAACTATCTGGAGGAAGTCCTTAAATTACTCAGAGAGGGGATCCGGGAATTGGGGCTGGAATTGAAATCTGAGTGTTTCAGTTTGTATCTATCACACCTATTTAAAAATAATATTTCCTGAGTAACAGGATGAGGTTATCAGGCATTTAGGAAAATATTATGTTATGCCGGTACAATTAGCTTTATAAGGTGGGGAGAACATCTACCTTTGCGAGATATGAATTTATTTATTATAAGGTCATCTCGCAGACAAGGCACAGAATTGTCTCAATAAAAACATTCCAGGTAGGATTCTAGAATTGATTTGCATGTGTTTTGAGATATTGAAATGGTTCCCCTCCAATTTCTTTTTTGGTTGTGTTCCTATCTGAGACTGATGAGCAGCATAATGAAATAAAAAGCAGCAGTTGTAGAGTGATGAGACAATTAGTGGGGAGGAAACTGTTAGCATCACTGAGCTCCTGGTGGGTTTAGAGATGCAGGCGAGCTCCGACACCTGACACCCGAGGCTCTGTTGTTAACTCAGACCCTGGCTGCTGAGAGGGAGGTAGCAGGTCTCACGGTGGGGGAATGCTCCTGCACCCCACTCTCTGCTCCCTCATGAGCTGGTGAGCTTGGACATTTCGGGGTGATGAGCACAGCGTGACCTTAGCTGGGCATGTCTTGGTTATAGGATGGGTGGACCCTTAGGGAGTGTTTCCCAAACTTGACTGTGTACATTAGTCTCCTGGGGAATCTTGTTAAAATGCAGTGTCTAATTCTGTATGTAGGTCTGGGGTGGGTCCCGAGACTGCATTTCTGACAAGTTCCCAGGTGATGCTGACCCCGCTGCGTGGCAGACTCAGTTGAGTATCAAGCACTCCAGTTCATTCTTCCCTGGGACCATCTGAGAGGGTTTTGTAGACAATGTGGGGTTGTAACAAGAGAGAAGTCTAGATTCTGGGATCGACTAGATGATTTCTACATTGAGAAATTATTTCTTCTGGAGAAATGTTTCTAGTCCCTTCAGAGGTGGCTTAGATGCATTGATTTTTCTGCGGCCCTTTGTGGTAGGGGATAGGCCTCTCTCCTAAGCCGCAGGTCCCTTGCCTTCTCTGAGGGGGTGGCAGTGTGTTGGTGCACCTGTTTGTGTGCACAGACGCCCAGTGTGCGGTAGGAAGGGCGCGGGTGGTGTTCGTGGGAGCAGCAGTCGTGTTTCTGTGCAGACTGGCGTGGTGTGTTGGGGACAGGCGTGTAGCAGGTCTGAGTGTGTACTAGCTTGTGGGGGTGATATGTGAGTACATGTGTTAGCTGTATGTTTGGGGTCAGGCAAACCTGGGGGAAAGGATGAGCGAGAAAGGGAAGGGAAGGCGGAGAGGAGGAGGAGGAAGGGAGGGAATTTACCAGGAGGAGTTAGTAGGGCTCCTGAGCTGAGGCTCATTTGGATGATCAGGCTGATGGGATCTACGTGGGAGAAGACTGCGTGAGGATCCGCTGCTGGGGCAAAAGTGGAGTTCTTTGTTGTCGTTCGTCTTTGGTAAACATGTTACCTCCAAGGTTCCTCCTCCTGGTGCCGTGGAAGTTGACTGCAGTGTTTATTTTCGGATGGAGTAGCCCCGCAGCAAAGTTAGACAATACTGCTGGCATCTGGGAAAGTCCTCAAATTATCATCCGAGGATCAAGGAAGGGCAGAATATGTGGAGCCTCAAGGCCAGACTCTCTCCTCCCTTTTCATTTTCATTTCAGCTAGAACCATGACTCAGAGAAGAAAGCCACCTCTTTTCTTTTCGTGTAAACTAGTAACGAACTAATGAGCAATCGAGAGGATGACACTGGTATTTCTCTGAAGGAACTCAGGAGAGCTAACAAGCTCTTTTTTCCTGACTTTTCCTCTTTCCCCAAGGCCCCTTCCCTCTTCCTTATGGATTCTATGCCCTGCAGACTTTTTCCTGGCTGACCCTTAAATGCTTTGCTCTGGAGGAAATTTTAATTTTGTTGTGTAAATTAGAACAAAGCTTATCTGAAGGGGGTGAGGCAAGCCCGAGGGAAAGGAAGAAAATCAACTCATCTGAAAAAGATATCTCAAGGCGGACCCCCTTCCACTGTAAACTAGAACGTTTTTGTCACGTTGAGAGGCCCAGTTTGCTTTCCGTGGAGGTGTATTCATACAGTGGAAGTTGCCAGAGAGTATACGTGTGTGTCCTTGCACTTGCCTTCTAAAAATGGGTAAAGCATGCACATGTATTTTGTGTTTATCCACATACGTCTGTGTGTGCAGGCATAGGCCAGACCTGCACACAGACATCCTTTTGTACACACACTGTGGGCACTTTATGTGCCCTCTCTTGGTTTTTCATTGCCAGCTGTTACAGAGAATCTGAAACAGACAAAAATTTATTGGGTAATATTTAGAAATATGTCAGTGGTAACGACTGCAGCTCTGATTTCAATTAACACCTACTAAATTTAGGCTAATACAGGGCATTTGTAGACCTGTTGAACATGCTTGGCATCACGGTGCAAAAAGTCTGAAGTGGCCATGGTTTAAAAAACTGACCACTACTTCTGTCTTCCCCACCGGCCCCAAATTTGGCATATGGTGGTGGGCTCCCCCCTGTGAAATGCAGAGACTTCAAAATTCTCTGGCTTTTTTTGTAAAATGACCTTTCAGTGGTAGCGAGCACAGTTAAAGTTTTGGCGTCCAATCTTGCTTAATGAAATAGTACTCTGGAGTTCATAATTCATCATTTTTCACACCCTGCTCACCCCCTTTTCTGGCTATTTGGGTGAAAACAGCTGGGGAAGTGCTGCATTTTATGATTAAGGCACTAAAAGATTAGCTGTAGGCACTGCCCATCCATGGGGCTGCAGAATTCAGGCTGCTGACAGCAGATCTGTTTTGAATAGGACTCAGATTAAAGTGAGTGAAAATCATTTGGGGGCTGAGGGCTCGAAAGGTCACATATGTAATGAATTGTGGGTGCTTGCCTGGCTTCCCAGGCGAGAACCGTAAGCAATTATTAAATGCCATTGTGCGTCAGAAAGGGTTGGTTGGTGGTGACTTTGAAACTTTCCAGAAGCGAGCTTGCAAAAGGTAGTATAAGGCATTCGATGGGAGAGGATTTGCTTTATTGGGGGGAGACTTTTATTCCCCTTCCATCTTCAGTTTGTTCTGTGTCTGTAGTGATGGGACCTGCCATCCCAGGGGGTAGAATGAGTGTCTGTGTGTGTGTGGGGGGAGAACCGTGATGGCACCTTTTTTTCTTTGCCTTGGTAATTTCTTTCAGTTGCTCTCTGCTTTCTCTGAGTGCTGTGGGAGTTGATTTTGCTTCAGTCCTAAGCTGTTCTGTAAGCATTAGCATGTCTTTCTCGACAACCTCTTTTTCTCCCCTTGAAGTCATCTCAAAGTACTCTGGCCAGCTGCGCAGCGATCAGGGTTTGATAAAATGCCCTAGGCTCATTCCCTCCTGAAGGCGAGGGGTCTGGATTGCCTTGGCTAAGCGAGGCTGTGCCTTACCCTGCCTAGAATTTCCCACCTCAGGTGGTGTGGCCTAACCCTGTGGACAGATTCCAGCAAGGAAACGCCCTTTGCTAAATTAACCCTTCTCATATTTGATGGGGATCTCGCTCCCTTCCAAACCATCCTCTTCTCCCTTAGATTCTCCTTTTTCAGCTTTTGGGAAATCCTGCAATAAATCTCTCTGAAAAGGCAAAAGATAAAACCCAAAACAAATAAGTAGGTTTAAATGGTGATTTTTTTTTTTTTTTTTTTAAGCAACTCAGTTGACGTGTCCAAAGTTACACAATGCTTGCTGTGTGTCAGGTGGGGAGCAGGTGTTAGAGATTCGAAGATGACTAACACCTTAGTAGAGAAGAAACAGGTGAAGTGAGGACATCTGGAGGAAGGCACGGGACACTGAGGTCATGGGCGAGTGGCAGTCAGCCCATCCTGGACGTGTCCTGGAGTGGTAGCACATCAGAGCTGAGAATGAGAAGAAGATCAGGCTGAGCCATCTGGGAGGGTGAGGGGGACATTCCAGGCAGAAGGGAAGGCAGAAGCGATAGCAGGGAAGGGTGAAACAGTGGGATCCAGGGAGCTGCCCTGGCAGGTGACTTCCCCACTTGCTGTTCCTTGACCAGCGCAGCATTTGGCCACCAGTTGTCTCTGGTTTATTCAGCCAGCAACAAGGAGTGCCTAAGTTATGTCACGTTACTGTCCTAGGCTTCTGTCCTCTGCACCTCTTGCTTATCTCTCCTCTTTTTTTTCCTCTTCTTTTTCTCTCTTGCATTTCACTGCCCTTTTACCATTCTTCAAGACAAAGAACCGTGATCAGTCAGGGTAATGAGAAAGAGGAGGCAGAAAGGGGGTCTAGCCTTGCCCACAGGTACATAATGTGATGGGCTCCTGGAAGACCCCACACTTAGTGTGTGGATAAATTTCGGGCACTGGGCGCTATGCCAGATACCAAGGCTGCAAGGCACCTACTGTTTGTTCATACTTAGGTACAAATGACTGATAGCAGTAAAATATCTTGGAGGAATATCTGCACGTTTCCAGTGATTCATCCTAATGGATCAAGTACTAATTTTAGAGCATCAGGCATCTTGGACCAGGAAAAGAATTTTTTCTTTTTAGGAGCGAGAGAGAGAGGTGGGTGGGTGTTCAGGGACATTCATAATAGCCCCAAGGACTTCACATAGATGGTGGCTGTTTTCCCTCAGACATGAGTTCCTTTGCTTCCATTTGTCTTTGTTAACTGGGGTTCTTTTTTAGGGGGTGGGACTGTTGACCATGGCCCAAGAATGGAAAATGAAGGGCCATTATGAAGCCAGAGCCATCCTCATCTCTTCATTATGGTATGGTTATTGCCTGTTGGGGATAGGGCAGCCATGGTCTCTAACCACAGAGCTTTCTGGAAGGATCCCTTCCAGAAGGTAGATTTGCCTCAAGGGCTACCCAGTGAGATCAAACACACCTCAGCCAGCAATACAGGCCCCTCTGTGAGAGCCCCAGTACTCACAGGTTAGAATTGATTTGGATTTTTCTTTTTCTTTCTTTCTTTTTTTTTTTTTTTTTTTGAGACAAAGTCTCACTTTGGTGTCCCTGGCATCATAACTCACAGCAGCCTCATACTCTTGGGCTTTGATTCTCTGGCCATAGCCTCCCAAGTAGCTGGAACTACAGGCACTCACCACAATACCTAGCTATTTTTTAGAGACAGGGTCTCTCTTGCTCTGGCTCAGGCTGGTCTTAAACCTGTGAGCTCAGGGCAATCCACCTGCCTCGGCCTCCCAGAGTGCTAGGATTACAGGCATGAGCCACTGTGCCTGGCCTTGGTTCTGGTTTTTCTTTTGCTTTTCAGTTTCTGTAGCTGAAGTGATGATAATGATTTCTTTCTGGTCCAGTGAACTTGGACTGAAAGCAAACTTTTTTTCTCTTGTGGTAGAAGGTTTTCATAGAAGGTCTTTGGAGGGAACGCTGGGCACAGGGTTTGGGAGCGGGTGGGGTGGGAAGAGTGAACGCCAAGCCCCGGCAGGGGTGGGGTGGGTTGGTGGGGGCCTGCATTATAGGTCCATGGCGGCCATCCAGCCTGTGGCCTCTCTTGCACAAAGCCTTCGTTCTGATTAATGGCCTTCGTATCTTGGAGGCATGGATTGTATTAGACCTTGTTTAAAAGTGCTCGCTATACATTCACTTCCCCTGGAAGTGCACCAAAATAGGACGAGAGGAAAAAGGGAGCAAGAGCAAGAGTCTGCATTTGGAAAGGGTAGAAAGGAAAGCTTATTTCATAAATGCTTTCTGTGACTCTCTGTCCTCTTCAAGGCTTTTTCTCTGCAGAGCTCCTATGGGAGAGCAAGGGGAAAAAGTGAAGACAGACGTCTTGGGAAGGAGAACAGGTTTCCCTGCCAAAACTGGGAGATGATGCTGGCTCTCTTGGCTTTTTAGAAAACTCCAAGAAATCTGCTGACATTTTGAAGGGAGGAGGGGGAAAGAGATGATTTATGATGACATCACATGTTGCCCAAGCAGATCCTGTGAGAGGAGAATGGCTTTTATAGAGAGCATGTTGCAATAAAGAAGCAGTAAGTCACCGGGGGAGCATCGTCAATTGAAATGCTGTTAGTTATGCACCTTAACCACTCTCCCTGCCCCTCCCCGACCCAACCAAAGGCCAGGCCGAGGCCTTGCGGTAAAGAGCTTTGGAGTGTGTGCTGTTGTCTCCCTGGGCACTGTCCCCCCAACCTCTTACTGGTGACTGCATCCGGCCTTGTTTTTAGCTTCCAGTGAGATGAAGTGGGTGTGCAAAGGGTGTGTGTGTGTGCGTGCTGCCCCTGTGTGTGAAGCCGTGGGCAGTAGAAGAAGGTGAGGGAACCAGCAAGTTCTTTGCCTGCCTTGGAGTTACAGAACAAAGCTGGACTTTGGCAGAGGGGAAGGAGATGCCGCCTTCTCAGAAGAGCCTGGACATTGGTGGGGGGTGAGGGACCCAGCACAGGGCCTGGCCTCACCTCCAGGGACTTCTCTTCTCTTGGCTGTCTATGGCTCCATCCCTGAGTCGGCAGCAGGAAGGAGCAAGTGTGTGTCTTCAGTGGTCCTATACTCCTGACCCTTGGGTGAACTTCTCCCTTTTAATGACCCTTTCTCCTCGCTTCCTTCAAGATTCTAGCACCTTCCTGTATTTCTTCCATTGCCATCAACATGGCCTGAGGACTGGGGTAGAAACCCTGTGGTGTTAAGCTTGAGTTGCCAGGTCAAGTTCTAACTATCTTGTATGTATTTGCGTTTCAGTGAAGACCAAAAACATAAAACTGAAGGACAAAAATGCGTTTGAAGGCATTTCAGCCTTTCAGACGGGGGATTTTGGGGGGTGGGTTGTGGAGCAGGGAATGGTTGTGACAGCAGGGCCACCTCTGCTCAGCTGAGTGGGTCCTCCTGTGTGGCTGTCCTCAGTGTGAGCAGCCCCACTAATGGTGCACTGGTGTAGTTGTGTGGGAGGGTAGGGCTTCCCCTAGGAGAAGGGCCTGTCCCTTGCTGGGTGATGGTTAGGGCCATCTTCAGGCCTCAGCACTGCATTTCCACACCCTGGAAGGAGCAATTCCAGTCCTGGGAGGTCTTGGAACTTTGGGCTTTCCCTGGTGAATCCAACCCTGGCCCAGTGTGTGTCTGAGAGACACAGCTGCCCCTGGCTGCCCATGCAGGTGTGGGGGGTGGTTCCTGAGCTCGGAGGCTTGGTTCTGGGCTCTGTGCGTACAGCAATGAAGCTGGCTTCCAGAGAGGAGAAGTGGGCTGCTCCTGGTCATGTTCTTGGTGTCTTCTAGAGACCGGGAGCATTTCTTGACTATCTTTTAAACAACCGTATGTAGTGGTGGTAATAAAACTTTTGTACTCATCATCTTAATTCTGCTTTTGTTGAGTTCGGGGATCACAGTAGTAAGCAAAACGCAGTCCATGCCTTTAAGAAAGCTCACTTTCTGGGCAAAAATTCATAATTTCATCTAAAGACCCTTGCCTTGCCTTATATACGTTGTAGGAGTGGGGAGAGTTGGGGGAGTTGAACTTGAGCTATGAGCCAGGCATTTAAAATGTTTAGCAACTCCGAAAAAACAAAGAAAACACTTTTAGCAACTAGGTAAAGTTGCTTTTATTATTTTCCTTTAATAGAGTTAAACTGCCTAGGGACTCTCATCTCCTAAGTTGCAGAGTCGGTATTAGAACTTGGATCTTTCTGTTCTGACCTGGTGTTCCACCTGCCAAACCAACCTCTCGATAATACTGTGCACATTGTTTTGAGTTCTGCTGTTTTTCACTTAACATGTCAAAAGCATTTTTGTATGCTTCTATGGTATTAATGATAATCTTTTTAAATGACTACATGATTTTTTCCCCCATGCTGTTGTTTTCTAATGTAAACCAGTCCCTGAAATATTGAATGTTTATTTCTAATTTCTTTGATGTTGGAAATTGGAGATTTCTGAAGCCCCCCTTGTTCCCCCAAAGGGGTGGTTGGCCTGGCACAGATGCAGCCTTGAGGAGGAATCCAGGTAGTTTGGGGAACGGGTCTCCCTATGTCAGGGAAGGTTTGTGGAGGACGAGCTGGGCTTCTTGTCTTTGACCTTCTGTCTCAAGCTGGATGACTTTGCTGGGCCCTTCAGAGACACACTCATCTCTCCATCTTCCTCAGGAAGAGTCAAAATCTTCTTCCAGGCTGGTCCCTTCCCTCCCACCTTATATTCCCTAGTCTCAAACCCATTCTCGTCACCAGGATATATTCCCTGCCTCCCCTCCTCCGAGTTTTCGCTTCACTCCTTTGCTCAGCCTTTAAAACTCAGCTCGGCATCCGTAGCTTCCAGGCCCTTCTGCCAATGTTGATTTCTCCTGCCCCCGACTCCCTGAAACTGCCCTTTTCAACTTAACACCAAGTTAAGTGTTCACATGAATTCCTATCTCCCCCAAACTTAGTACGAGGTAGGAAGGAGGCAGAGGCGTTTATGTATTTGTTACGTACCTGTTATATTCCAGGCTCTCTCCCACTCGTGTCTCATTTAATGCTCATAATGGCCCTTTGAGATGAGATTTATTATCCCCACCTTACAGTGAAAAGGGGGTTGTTTGCCTAAAGTTAACCAAGCCCCAGCAAGAGGAAATGGCCTGAGTGTCACGTAAGTGGCAGAACTCCCACATGGCGGAGGCCTTTTCTTTAATTTTCTATGCATTCCTCTTCATGATCTGTGTGCAGCACAAGACACACAGTAGGCGCTCATTAAATGCTTATGGAGCCGAATGGTTGGTTGGTTTCCTTTCTGGAGGTGAAAATTCCTCCTGTGCACTGCTGAATCAGGAGGGCTAAATCTAGTCAGCCGTACACATGGTGTGCGCTTTTTGTTTCAAACAGTGGTCTCTGCAGTTTGGCAAGAGGCAGGCATTGCCAAGAGGTGGAGAGCAGGGAAAACATCTCCACTCTGCCTTCTCCCCTGAGCTACAGCAAAGCCCCCCATCTGTTCCTGGTCTCTGCCCTTCCATTTCCCTCTCTTGCAGATGACCTCACAGCAGGTGGGAGGGTGGGTGTGGCCAATTCTGAGAGCGGAATGATCTGGGTTTTGGAGTTCAGGGTTCTGAAGGCCTTGGCATGAGAAAGAGATTGGCATAGACCAATAGTGGTGGTCACCATTAGCTTTGGATGTCAGGTCAGGTTTACCTACGGTGGGGCTTGGTCTGTGCACCATTTCTGGAGTTTTGTGCCTCCTCTTCGCCCTTGACCGACCAAGCTGTTTTGCTGTTAAATTGTTTGGGAAGCTTTGGAAAGCTACGGAGGTCTTTCCTCTTGCTGCTATCTAGTTCTTGGCTAGTGATATGAGACTGGCTGTAAATCACAGTGGGACCCTAATCAGAGGAGTTTTTCTAACTGGGAACAAACCTGGAGTTTTTCTGCAGAGGCCAACGTAGCACGTAGTGGCAGTTAGGGCCCTAAGTGCTGTGCAGTGGGGGAGGGGAGTGCTGGAGAAATGAGTATTCTACAAAGAGATGCTAGTTACTCAAGTGTGTTTGGGGATGCTGTGTTCCCCACATTTAGTGCTTTTTCCACACAGGGATTTCTCAGTCTCACATGCCCATCTCACACTGGAATCTCCGGCAGTGGCTCAGCGCCTGCACTTGGAGGTGGAGTTGTTGGCCAACCTTCAGAGAGAGAAGTTTGGGGGTGTGGGCTCCAAAGGCAGGACCCATGGGGTGCAAATATCAGCTCTGGGGATGTTTGGATGTGCTCCTTAACATTTCTGTAGCTTGGCTCAGTGCCCGTAGCATAGCAGTTAATGGTGCCAGCGACGTACACGGAGGGTGGTGGTTCGAACCCTGCCTGGGTCAGCTAAACAACTGCAACAAAAACAGCCAGCATTGTGGTGACCCCCTGTAGTCCCAGCTACTCGGGAGGCTGAGGCAAGAGAATCGCTTAAGCCCAAGAGTTTGAGGTTGCTGTGAGCTGTGACACCATAGCACTCTACCGAGGGCGACATGGTGAGACTCTGTCTCAAATCCCCCCACCCCAAACAAAAAACATTTCTGTGGCTCAGTTTCTTTGTGGGATGTTGTAGGTTGAGAGGATTAAATGAAGTGATGCTTGTAGGCTGCATACGTAGTGTCTGGCTTGTGGAAACTGCCAGTGTCTGGTGTTTTTTGTGCCATCACGATCATGGTCGTTGCCTTACCAGTCACCAAGGGGACTTTCCCTCAAGCAGTGGTTCTTGATCTGCGGCTCATCCCAGGCATCAGCATCACCGGAGAGTTTGTTGGAAAAGCAAATTCTTGGGTTCTACTCTGTCGAGTTTCAGATTCAGTAGGTGTGGGGTGAGGCCCAAGGGTTCACATTTCTCTTTCTTTTCTTCTTCAAAGAGTTCTTGCTGTACAGGTGAAACTTACTAAATGTAGAATATAAATGTCTGAACACAATAACTAAGAAAATGCCATGAAAGCTGTGTTAACCAGTTTGATGAAAATATTTCAAATTGTATATAAAACCAGCACGTTGTACCCCATGATTGCATTAATGTACACAGCTATGATTTAATTAAAAAAAAAAAAGTTCTTGCTATGTTGCCCAGGCATTCTGGGCTCAAGTGATCCTCCCACCTCCATCTCTTGAGTAGCTGTGATTTTGGATTCATGCCATTGCACCTGTTTGCCATGCAAACATTTCTAACGACTTCCAAGCTGATGCTGAGCTTCCTGGTCTGTGGACCACATTAGAGGACATCCTTCGCATTTGTGTCCCATGTCATATATGATAATTTAGAACATGTGTTACGTATGCTGTTCCTCCCACTGCATTATCGTCTCTCCTGATGGTTAGATGATTTGTTACCTAGAATCCTTTGTAATCAAGGATTCCTGTGATTAATGACATGTCATGATGGGAGAACAGGGCAGTGAGTCTTCCTGTTCTTTAAGCCAGCCTTACTTAGGTATGTGTCTCTTTCTGTTGGGGCTGCTATAGCAACATAGACTGGATGGCTTGTGAACGATGGAAATCTCTCACAGTCTAGAGGCTGGGAAGTCCAAGATCAAGGTGCTGGCTGATTTGGTGAGGGACCACGTGCTCACAGGTGGCTGTCTTCTCCCTGTCACATGGCAGAGGAGGCAAAAGCTTACTCTTATGCCTCCTTTATGAGGACTCTGCCCCATGATCTAACATCCCAAAAGCTCCACCTCCTGATACCATCACTCTGGGGGTGAAGATTCAACATAAGAACTTGGGGGGGCCTAGACATTCAGATCCCAGCAGTGTAGGCAGACTTGCCACTTCAGCAGACCTCCTGTCAGGTGACTTTGGCACAAGGGCAGTTTACTTGAACCTTCTTGGAGGTTAGTCAGAGTGGGATAGAACCTGAACCCCTCACCATAGTACCATTTCCCTTTGCGTTGTGTATTGTTTCCTGGGGTCTGGTCCCTCCAGACTTGTATGTGTGTGTGAGAGAGACACAGTACCTGATTAATTTGATAATCATGGTCTTGAAGTGTGACCCATAAGATCCCTCCCAGGAAAATTTTCCAATTGTCTGTTCTGCTCTGACACTTGGGACCTCTGTCTTTAATGGCACTTCACACTGTGGGACCGGTGCTGTAGTGTGGCACTGTCTGCCCACCAGACTCTGCTTGTTGAGAATGGAAACTGTCTCTAACCCAGCACCCGGCACATAGTCATGTTCAAAAAACATCTCCTGAGATCCTCTAAATCTCCTCTGGAGACGTTCGGGTAGGATTCCCAGGCTGCTGATATGGACCTAATGATGTGGTTGCCTCTGCTTGGTTGTGAGAAGCTCTGAAGTCCCGGGGGGCTGTAGCTCCTGGGTTTTTTCTCTCTGGCCCTAATTGCTTCCCTTCTGTGTTTCCTTGGGATGGGATACTGTGAGACTTCTTGGGAAACTGTCCCTGGGGATTAGCATGGATGTTGGGTAAAGAGTTCGGGAGAGTCAATGCCTTGGGGAAGTGGAGCCCTTGAGGACCCAGGAGCCCTGGGAAGGATGAAGTAGTGAGGGAGACAGGTGCCACTCGGTGAGTCATTCCTCACCCCTCTTCCAGTTTTCCTAATTTTGAGATCCAGGGACTGCTTCTGAGAGATAATTAGATCACCTAGTCTGCTCCTTAGTCAAGTTGAGTACTCTTTTTCCTAAAGAAACTGGCGAAGGGCTGATCATTTGAAGCCCTTTGTTTCAGGTAATTCATGGTTTGGTATCTGGGCTCCTTTGAAGTAAAAAGACTCCAAAATATAAACCTTTCTCCTCATAATAGAATCCGCTTGAGTTATTTAAATTCCAGGGTTTTACATTACAATAGTTGCCCATCAGGCTTGGAGAGAAATGGAACTTTCTCTGACATTACGGTATGTGGTGTGCTCACTGGCCTAAAATTAAACCTAACCGGGAGGTGTCACTGTGCCTGTGTTTAGTAAATGACGGAGCATGAAATAAAATATATGATATTTCCCCCCAATAGACAGTGCTCTTTAATGTTTTTCTCCTCCTGAAAGAAGGCGTGGGTGTTGAAAGTGATTTTTGATTGTTTTTCTTTAGTGGTCCAACACCACGACTCCTCCCTGCTCCCCGGCTTCTTTCCCACATAGCTGACTCTTGCTTGAACTTTCACAATTTGCAAACATTAGAATGTTCTGACAGCTTCACCAGAGATTATCTAATCTGGTCCATCAGAATGGAAATGGGAGGGTAAGCCTTTCAAAGAGTTACTGGGGTCTGAACTTGAAGTGTGTGATTTCTGTTGGGTTTCAGTTTCAAGACCATTGCACTAGGGTTAGGCTGGTTGGTTTTAGTGGCATCACGTTAGGTTAATTTTTAAAAAATCACTGCTTGCAAAGGTGGGACCCCAAGTAGGAACAGATGCATGGACTCATGCTTAGAGAGCGGGTATAGTATCGTAGGCCCTTGGGGGGCAGAGAGGCGGGGTGGACCCTGCCTTGCTTTCCTACCCCAAATATGTGGAAACAGTCCACCATATTCCTTCTTATCTCTCTTTTAATGATGTCTCCATCCTCCCAGTGCCCGACGTTCATGTCTAAGTTCATGTTCTTAGACACTTAAGGATTGCTGTGCCTGCCCCCATCTCTTGTGCGCCATCTTGCCAACAGAGCAGGAACTGTCTAGAGTCACGATCAGATCTGAGTCATTCCCCTTCTCAGGACTAGTGTTTGTAGGACCTAGGCCTACCTGCTTTCAAGTGACTTCTAGCTTTGGTCCTCTTTGCCTAAGCTCTGGTCACACGTGTGTCTTGTGTTTTCCCAGCTCTTGATCTTTGTTGTATTATTTAGTTTGCAACGATTATCGCAAAATACCGTGGATTCACCAGCATAAACCATAGAAATTAATTTTCTTGCAATTCTACAGCTCGAAGTCCAAGATCAAGGTGTTGGCAGCGTTGGTTTCTCTGAGTCCTCTCTCCTTGGCTGGCAGGTAGCTGTCTTCTCCCTGTGTCTTCACTCGCTCTTTCCTCTGTGTGTGTCCTAATCTCCTCTTATGAGGACGCCAGTCACATTGGATTAGGCTCCAACTTAATAGCTGCACTTTAACTTAATTACTTCTTTAAAGACTTCTCCCCTTATGAGTTTCTGGGGGTTAGAACTTCAACATACAGATTTTACTTTTTTTAGGGGAAGAGGGGACAGTTCAGCTCGTAACTGTTCAGTTCAGTTCTGCCTCCCACCTCAGGAAAGCCATGTCTTCTGCCTTTACCTGTTAAACACCTGCATGTTCAAGGCTCATTTCCATAAAGTTCTCGGTTACTTCTGTGCAGGATTGCCCAGGTGCCTTTTGTGTTCTGGGAGACTCCTATGTCGGACAAGTCCCTGGTGTGGCTGCTTGCACGAAGACTGGGTGTCTGTTTCTGTCTCTTAGAGACACAAAGCTTATATAGCTCCTGGGGTCCTGCTGTTCCTACTACAAGCAGCCCCTTGCTTATTCATTCCTCAGAGAGTACTGAGCATTGCACCTGTATAATTCATGAGGGAGGACTCCTGCCACCCAGGCCTTGCTGCTCATTTGCAAGAATTATGGGTTTTGACAGAACTCCCTGTCATGCAGGCCTCCCTGTCATATCTGTGGTAATTACTGTTCTTCTCCTAATTACTTATGTTATCCACATGGCCCCTTTCAGCTGCTGCAGAGGAGACCCCTGTCCTCTCCTGCAGAGGCAGCTGGGTCACGGCTACTGTTGCTGTGGCCCTGCAGACACAGCCTGTGCCACAGCTTCCTTTCCTCCTCTGGTTTCTGAGCCATGCCTCATTTAGGAAGTGGATTGCCACCCCTTTGATATTTTGACCATTGCTCTAAAGAGCCACGGGTTGGGGGAGGAGGTCTTTCAGCCTGTGTGCAGCCTATTACCTGCTCCAAGATGCCTGCACTCACCTTGGGAAAAGGCAGCTCTCTCCCAAGACTACAACTTGCTCCAAGTCAGGTGGAGAAAAATAGCAAAAGGAACGTCATATTTAAGAGTCTGAATGTGCTGAGTGGATGCTTTGGAAACCTAACCTCAGGCAAAAGGTCCTTGGCTCAGGCTGGGTGACTGATGTGGCATTGTCTGCTGTTAATAACCAAGAGATTGAAGACCCAACGAGGCCATATTTTTGCCTGTCAACAGGGAATCTCCAATCCTTTAACATCTTTAATTTCAATATTTGATTTTGCTAGGATTTGCTTTGGCTTGTCCCTGATCATGTTACTATATTTAATTGACTGAATTAAGGAAGGTTTCTGTTTTAACTTAGGTACTTAGCATTTCACATTTAAAAGGCTATTCTTTAATAACTTTGGAAGGAGTTGACTGATTTTAATGAAATCCTATCCATTATAAAAGACATTCACATACACCTCAGGTTTTATTTAAATGTGGTCTGTTCTCTTGAAACAAAATGGCAATGG
Source organism: Arctocebus calabarensis (assembly GCA_963573935.1). Classification (NCBI taxonomy): domain Eukaryota; kingdom Metazoa; phylum Chordata; class Mammalia; order Primates; family Lorisidae; genus Arctocebus; species Arctocebus calabarensis. Next base: position 28,247 of record CAUYON010093583.1, read on the forward strand.
GTAAAATTCTCTGAAAGACCATTTCTTCAATAACGTATAATGGATCTCAGTGGAAATTGGTGCGTTTTTACAAGACATGGGGAAATTGTCCTGCCTGCATGGATCTCTGCACGAAAGGACGGCATCACTGTGTAATCAGTGCTGGCTCAGTTGGATATAGAGCTGTCTGACCTCGGTGACTCTGACCTCCCTGCACCCCCTCACCTGGCCATGTGTGTCTTCTGTGTATCCTGGGAGCTTGTACGTAGTTTGTTTTATCTGGGCCTTCACCCTCATCTTCCCTGGCTTCATCTCTCTTTTTGGTTCTATGCCTTCAGGGACCTCCTTTAAGGCAATGCCATTTCTGGCTTGCTCTAGCTCCCAGGGCTCTTCCTGGGTGGGAAGTGTCCCTACCTTCACAGAGCTTATCTTTTAGCTGTGGTGGGGTATGGGGGTTGGGAGGCTGGGAGTGTGTGGCCAAGTGAATAATGAGATAATCCTTCCATGGGGAAAGCTCAGGCTGCTCTGAGAACACCTAAGAGGTACCCCTAACTTTGGGAGGAGAGAAGGCCATCAGGAAAGGTGTCCTGAAGGACCCTCTCATTCAGTCATTCACTTTGCAAAGCTGCTTCACAGTAGGGGGTAATCTGGTCCTAACTGGTAGGAGGCAGCAGGAAGCAAAGCAGGCAAGGTCCCTGTCCTCATGACGTTTCTACACATATTTTAATGAGGAAAGTTGATGAACTGAGATGGTATTGGGAGTTGATAAGTGTTTTGGGCAGGTAGAACAGACAATGTTCAGATCTCAGATTGAATGAATATATGAGGTACGCAAACAAGGAAGGCAGGGGCCAGATCACCAAGATGCTTGTAAGTCCTGTTCCAGAGTTTGGACTCTATTTTGAGGGCAAGGGCTTCCCAGTCAAGGATTTTAGGTAGGAGAGTGAGATGGTCATATTTGTATTTTAGAACGGTACTTTAGTTGTAGTGGAAAGAGATGAGCTGGGGGTGCCGGTCAGGACATGAGTTAGAATGGTGTGGAGGTCTATGCTGGAGCCGTGGTAGTGTGAAGAGTAAGTGAGTCTGAAGGTGATTTTAGGAAGCCGTTTTGATGGTACTTGTGTTGAGTGGATGTGGAGGGGTGAGGCTTGGAAAGAAGCAAAGCTGACTCTCAAGTGTTTTTGTTTTTTTGCAGTTTATGGCTGGGGCTGGGTTTGAACTCAGCACCTCCAATATATAGGGCCAGCGCCCTACTCCTTTGAGCCACAGGCGCTGCCCTCTTAGGTATTTTTTTTTGACACAGAATCTCAGGCTGTCACCCTAGGTAGAGTGCTATGGCATTGTGGCTCATAGCAACCTCCAACTCCAGCTTAAGCTATCCTCTTGCCTCAGGTTTTGTATTTTGAGTGGAGACAGGGTTTTGCCTTTGCCTGAGGCTGGTCTAGACCTCCTAAGCTCAAGCAATCCACCCTGAGTCTTAGGTTTTTTGTTAGAACAACTAGATGGATGGTGGAGACAATCTCTGAGATGGAGAATCTGGGAGGTACAGGGTTTTCAGGGTGGAGTGGGTGAGGGGCAGATGAATTGTAGCTGAGACATTGAAGTTGAGTTACCTTTGGGCTGACCATATGAATATATCCAGGAGGCAGCTGGACTTACAGAGGTAGGGTGGAGAGTGAAGTACGGACTGGAGGCCCACAATGGAAGGTGCCAGCGTGATGGAGTGTTCAGAGCATGGGGATGGGGACTGCATGGATTTGTTTGGGGCTAGGTGGGGCAGTTTAGGGTAAGAAGAGGTTATAGTACAGCCCTGAGGATTTAAGGAATCCTCTGAGGATGAGCAACCCCAGAGGGTGGAGGAACACCAGGAAATTTGTGGATTGCCAGAGCAGGGGAAAGAGGGCAATTTAGGGCCCAAAAGGCCAGGATGTGCAAGAGAGGAAAAATAGGATGAGGTCTTAAAATAGCCTTTGGATTTAGCAGTAGGGAGGCAGGAAGGCTTAGAATGGTGGATGTTTCTGTGCACACAATGTCTCTTAAACACTTCCCGTTGTCTCCAACTCCATCAACAACATTCTAGTTTAAGGCATCACCATCTCTCATCCCTGGGCTTTTGCAGTAGCCTCTTGATTGGCCCACCCACATATTCTGTAAGCTACAGAGAGTGACCTTATGGAGAGGCAAGTCTAATTAATTATGGTACTCTTTGCCTACACCTTTTAATGGATTTATGCTGTTAGGCTGAGGGCAAACCCCTCACATGGAACCTGGGACTTTGCCTCCTTATCTCTCCTCATCGCACACCATTCTCTCTCTCTCCCCAGCCTTATCAGTTTCCCGTTTTATTTTTTATTATTATTAATTTTTTTGAGGCAGAGCCTCAAGCTGTCACCCTGAATAGAGTGCTGTGGCATCACAGCTCACAGCAACCACCAGTTCCTGGGCTCAGGCGAGTCTCCTGCTTCTGCCTCCCAAGTAGCTTGGACTAGAGGCGCCTGCCACAACGCCTGGCCATTTTTTTCTTCTTCTTTTTTTTTTTTGGTTGCAGCCATCATTGTTGTTTGGTGGGCCCACGCTGGATTTGAACCTGCCAGCTCAGGTGTACGTGACTGGTGCCTTAGCCACTTGAGCCACAGGTGCCGAGCCACAGTTTTCCCTTTTTAAAGGCCTTGAACTGGTCATGTTTTCTTTGCCCATCAGGACTTTGCATGTGCTCTTCTTTGCTTGGAAGTGTCTTACTTCTACTTCATTCCTACGTGTCCATCAGATTTCAGTTCCAGGTACATTTTGCTGGTGAAGTCTTCCCTGCCCTCCCTCACATGGCCAAATCTCTCTGTTAGGTGTTCTCATGACCTCTCTCTCTCTCGGGGCTGTGGCAGATTACATTATGTTCCAAGTTCTTCCCACTTCCTGTATCCTTACCTTTTGTTTTGGGGCTTTGCAGTTCCTCATAGTGTGTCCACCTGACCGTCAATGTTAGGCATGTCCAGGCTACTTGCTCAGGCCAGTGAAACGTGGGTGGAGGGAAGAGCGTGCCAGTTCTGAGCTAGACCTCAGGAGCACCGCATGCTCTGTTTGCCCCTCTTCAGGTTCTGCCATTGCCTGTTCTGAGAGTGGGCCTCACTGTGGACCCACGTGGAGTAGACCTAAGCTTACCTTGCAGGCTACAGTCCACCTGGCCCAGACAAGCGGTAGCCAGTCTGCAGGTAGATGAGAATAAATGATTGTTATTTTAAATCACTGAATTTTGGTGTAGTTTGTTAGGCTGAACTATCTCGGCAGTAGAGGGCTGATGCACTTAGCCCCCACAGTTGCAGTAAAAAATATCGTCTGTCTCCACTGAAATCTAAGTTCCGTGAGGGTTGGTTACCATGCACGGTTGCTTCCCAGCATCCTGTATGGAAGATGTGCCGCATGCATTTGTGAAGGGCCTGAATAGAGCCAATGTTTCAATTCAACTATGTGGTGTATGTCCTATTTTCCATGATAACCTTTGAAGTTTACTGTTTTTTTTGAACTGTCCCACTTCCAAAGGTATAAGGATATATTTTGCATTCAATTTTAATACTTCACTGGCTTAAAACAAAAATGACAGGTTATAGGAATGTGTGTTTTCTGTAATTTAAAAAGAAATTTTGATGAAATGTTGGTTTGTGCTAAGATGTTATAGAGTTTTGTGAATTGTGGGAAAAACTCTATTTGCAGTCTTGAAGCAAAGATATGTTAATCACATTTTCAGCCCAGTTTAATTATTTCTTTAACTAGATTTCTGAGTATGTCATTCATTGTTTCTCATCAACAAATAGGTGTATTTTTATTTTTTTTTAGAGGTAGAGTTTTACTTTGCTACCTTCAGTAGAGTGCCATGGTGTTATAGCTCACAGCAACATCCAGCTCTTGGGCTTAGGTGATTCTCTTGCCTCAGCCTCCCGAGTAGCTGGGATTACATCTGCCTGCCACAATGTCTGGCTATTTTTTTGTTGCAGTTTGGCCCGGGTCGGCTTCAAACCTGCCACACTCGGTATATGGGGCCGGCACCCAACTCACTGAGCCACAGGCACCCCCCAACAAATAGGTGCATTTATATAGATAGTTTCTCCATTAGAAACACAAATCAGCCCTTTAAGATCTGTTGTTGATTTAAGAATTCACTTTAGGGCTCGGCGCCTGTGGCTCGGCGGGCTAAGGCACCAGCCACGTACACCTGAGCTGGCGGGTTCGAATCCAGCCTGGGCCTGCCAAACAACAATGACGGCTGCAACCAAAAAATGGCTGGGTGTTGTGATGGGCACCTATAGTCCCAGCTACTTGGGAGGCAGAGGCAAGAGACTCACTTGAGCCCAAGAATTGGAGGTTGCTGTGAGCTGTGATGTCATGGCACTCTATCCAGGGTGACTGATTGAGGCGCTGTCTCAAAAAAAAAAAAAAAAAAAAAAAGAATTCACTTTAGATGAGTTGGTGATAATATGCATGGAATATAATCTGTCTTATGGGGGTAAAGGCATCTTGTTAAATGGAGTGAATATAGAGCTTGGAGTTG
>CAUYON010093584.1:0-15983 GCA_963573935.1 Arctocebus calabarensis
ATACCTTACAAAAAGCAAAATATGGAACCTAAACGTATATACCCCCATTTTATTTTTAATTATTTATTTTGTAGAGACAGAGTCTCACTTTATCGCCCTCAGTAGAGTGCCGTGGCATCACACAGCTCACAGCAACCTCCAATTCCTGGGCTTAGGCGATTCTCTTGCCTCAGCCTCCTGAGTAGCTGGGACTACAGGCGTCTGACGCAACACCTGGCTATTTTTTTGTTTTTGTTGTTGTTTTACAGTTTGGCCAGGGCTGGGTTTGAACCCGCCATAGATATATGGGGCCAGCGCCCTACTGGCTAAACCACAGGTGCCGCCCCAAGAACACTTCTTTACTACATAGAGTAACTCTCTTTGGGCACTCTTGAATTCTTTTTTTCCTAGCCTTTTACTTCTCATATATTTACATCTTTATACATGGTCTCTTTAGACTACAAATAGTTAGGTTTTCCTTTTTCATCCAATTTGACGATTTCTCTTTTAATTGAGGTTTTTAAACCATTTTCCCTTGAAATGACTGAAAAAGTTGAATTTAAGTTTTCTTTCTTGCTAATTGTTTAATATTTGTCCCATCTGTTCTGTGTTTTCCCCCCTTTTTCTGCTCCTTTTGAGTTAATTGATCATTTAAAAAGGGTTCCATTTTTATTTATGCTACTTGCTTATCATTGATACTTCTTTTTAAAAGCTCCTTTGTTACTCCCTTCAGGCTTACAATATATAGCTCTAATTTATCTTGTCTTCCTCTAAGTAAAATTATACAATTTTTAAACAGTTTAAGAAATTTACAATAGTGTATCTCTAATGCTTCTCCCCATCCTTAGTGCTGTTGTTTTCATACATTTTATTTTCATGCTATAAACCCCTTTAAACATTGTTACTATATTTTAGTTTTCAATAGTCAATCATATTTTAAAGTGATTAAACATAATATAAAAAGTCCTTTATTTTTGGCACTGGCCCCATATACTGAAGGTGATGAGTTCAAACCCAGCCCTGGCCAAAAACTAAAAAAAAAAAAAATCCTTTATTTTTTTACATTTCTACAGCTTTTCATTTCTTTGTATACACTCATGTTTCTGTCTGATATGCTTATTATTCTCAACTGAAGAATTTTCTTTAACATTTCTTGTAGCACAGGTCTGTGCCAGTAATGTCTCTATTTTTGTTCATCTTTGAAAGTCTTTATTTTGCCTTCATTTTTATAAGTTTTTACAAAAAATAGAAAAATAAGCTGGGTGCAGTGGCAGGCACATATACTCCCAACTACTTGGGAGGCTGAGGAAAAAGGATCACTTGAGCCCAGGAGTTTGAGGTTGCTGAGCTATGATGATTCCACTGCATTCTAGCCCAGGCAACAGGGTGAGATTGTGACCCACACAACAATGACAACAACAACAACAAAAATAGGAAAGAAAAGAAGCAAACTGGAAGAGAGTGATATCTTTAAAAAAAACTGTCAACCCAAAATTCTATACTGAGATTAAAAAAAAAAAACTTATGAAAATGAAGGCAAAATAAAGACTTTCCTAGATGAGCAAAAAGAATTCATGCAAACAATAATCAAAAGAAGACAGAAATGGCTATATTAAAATGAGACAAAATACACTCCCAAACAAATACTGTCACAGATAAAGAGGGGCATGCATAATGATAAAGAATTAGCACAATCCTCGCACTCTGGAAGGCTGAAGTGGGTAGGTTGCCTGAACTCAGGAGCTTGAGACCAGCCGGAGCAAAGCAAGACCTTGTCTCTACTGAACATAGAAAACCTAGCTGGGCATTGTGGTAGATACCTGTAGTCCCAGCTACTAGGAGGCTGAGAGAAGAGGATCACCTGAGCCCAAGACTTTGAGGCTGCTGTGAGCTATGATGCCAAGGCACTCTACTCAGGGCAACAGAGTGAGACTCTGTCTCAAAAAAAACAATTAGCACACATTGACTCTAAATGCATATCCACCAGTGACTGAACCTCAAAATACATGAAACAAAAAGAAAACTAAAAAGAAAGGTGGGTAAATCCACAATTAGGAGACTTCAAAGCTCATCTCTTCGTAATTAATACAATAAACAGACAAAAAAATCAATAAGGATATAGAAGACTTGAGCAAGACTATTAGTTAACTTGATTTAATTCACATTTATAGGACACATTGGTCACCAACACCACAGGCACAGTCTTCTCAAATGCACAAAAGGAAAAATTAACCAAAATAGATGATATTTGGGGCCAAAAATGAGTATCAACAAATGAAAAAGAACTATTAGAAAATCATATAAAATATCTTCTCTTAATACACTGAAAATGATCTAGAAAACAGTAAAAGATATCTGAAATAGCCTCCAATATATTCATTTGAATAAATACATCACATATCAAATATATGAGACACATTTTATGCAGTGTTTACAAAGAAATTTACAGCATAAAACTTTATAGTAAAATAAGGGTCTCAAATCAATGATGTAAGCTTTCAACTTAAGAACAAATTACAACAAAGGAAGCAAAAGGAGAGAAATCATAAAGAGCAAAAATATAATGGAAGGCAGACAAAAGATAAATAAAATTGATACATTTCTATTCAGGTTAGGAGAAAAAGAGAGAAGATGTAAATGGCCAATATTAGGAATGAAAGTGGGTTCATCACAAAGTAGCCTCTAGACATTAAAGTATAATAATGGAATATTATCCATGATGCCATTAAATTAGATAAGTTGGACAAAATGTACAAACTCATTGAAAGACAACAATTGTCACAGATCAACAAGAAAGAGAAGTCTGAACAGTTCTACACCCATGAAAGAAATCAAATTCTCAATATAAAACCCTTCCAGCAAAAAAAGCTCCAGTTACATACAGCTTCACTGGTGAATTCCATCAAATACTTAAGAACTGATACTCTACACAAAGAATTCTGGAAAGAAGAAAAGTAGTGAATACCTCCCAATTCGTTTTACGAGGACACATTACCCAGATACCAAAACCAAGGCCTTAAAAGATAACAACCAGACCTTATTCTTCATGAATATAGATGTAAAAATCCTCAGAAAATTGCCATAGGCAAAAAATTAACACAAAATGAATCAAAGTCTTAAATTTCTGAGCTAAAACCATAAAATTCTAAAGAGGAAAACACAGGGACAAATCTTCATGACCTTGGATTTGGCAATGATTTGTTAAATATGAGCCCCCAAACACAGGAAACAACAGAAAAAAGTAGATAAATTAGAATTCATCAAACATCTGTGCATCAAAGGATGTTATTGGGAAAGTGAAAAGACAACACACAGACGGAGAGAAAACATTTGCAAATCTTCTGTCTGGTAACAGGTTAGTGTCTGAAACATAAAAAAACTACAACTCAACAATTAAAAAGACAATGCAATTTAAAATATGGGCAAAGGACTTGAATAGACATTTCTTCAAAGCAGGTACACAAATGGCCAACAAGCCCAAGTAAATAGGCTTAACATTAATAATTATTATTGAAATCGAGATCAAAACCACAATGGGATACACGTGTACCACTCCACATTTAGTAGGATGTCTATAATTAAGCAACAAAACAGAAAAAGAAGCGAAGAAAGTGGAATTCCTGTACCTTGCTGGTGGGAATGTAAAATGGCACAGCCACTGTGGAGAAAAACAGGTTGGCAATTCCTCCAAAAGTTAAATACAAATAACCATATGACCCGAAAATTCCACTTTGGGGTACACACCCAAAAGGAATCAAGAACTGGATTTCAAACAGATACTTACACAACAATATCTATAGCAGCATTATTCACAACAGCCTAAAGATGGAAACTACCCACCTGTCCATCAACAGATGAATGGATAAACAGAACATGGTACATACAAGAGAGAAATATTGATCAGCCCCCAAAGGAAGGCAATTCTGAACCTTGGAAACATTACGCTAAGTGAAAGAAGCCAGTCACCAAAGGACAAATATCGTGTGATTTCACCAATGGGACATATGGAAAATAGGCACTGAAAGAAACTGAAAGCAAATTAGGGTCTGTAGATGGCTTGGGGGAGAAGGAATGGGGGTTTATTGCTTAGTAGGTACAGAGTTTTAGTTTGGGGTGATGGAAAACATTTGGAAATAGACAATAATGGCAGTTTTACAGGGTAGTAAATGTAACTAATGCCACTCGGTCTGCCCCCAAAAAGATTAAAATGGCAAATTTTATGTTTTTTATATATGTGTGTATATACATATACATATATATATATATTTTTTTTTTTTTAAAGGAAAACTGAGATCCAGGAATCCTGTGTTCAAACACCTGGAAAATAGTCACAGAATGATGACACAGAGGCTGCCCAGGGCAAGAGTAGCAATAGTCTAGCAAGAGAATGAGGCACCCCAGAGGTGGCAGGGCCAGAAAGGAGATGGATATTTTATCTGATTGAAACCTATGGGTCTGACGCGCTCCTTTTAATTTTATTTATTTATTCGTTTGTTTGTTCATTTATTTATTTATTTTGGGGATAAGTCTTGCTCTGTCACTCAGGCTGGAATGCAGTGGCTGCCATTGCAGCTCACAGCAGCCTCACACTTCTGGGCTTAAGCCATCCTCTTGCCAGAGCCTCCGAAGCAGCTGGGACTACAGGCACCACGTACCACCACACCCAATTAATTTGTAAAAATTTTTTTAGAGATGGGGTCTTGCTATGTGGTCCAGGCTGGCCTCCAACTCCTGGCCTCCTGCAACTTCCTGCCTCTGCCTCCCAAAGTGTTGGGATGTAATCCCACAGCACTCAGCTCCTTACACATCCCCGAGAATCACCCTGGAGCTTACATTCGTATTTCTTGCCTAAATTGCATATCCTTTCTTATCACCATCCATTTCAACCAAAATTTTATTTCATAAAATATTATATTGATTGATTCTTTGTTCAACACTACTTCAAAAACCATGCAAGATGCAAAAGCAGCACAGCTGTTGTGCACATACAGCTGGCATACTCTTTAGGACAATCTGATTAGGTGGGAATCATGGGAAGCTCAGACAAGATAAAAAATAATCAGGACTTTCAGGCTTCATTAACAGGGATGAGTTTTCTGTTTTTATTGATAACCATTCAGAAGGGAAGGTGAAAAAGTCTATTTGGAAAGCAATTTGAAGTACTGTACCTGTTACCTAGAGAAAATCAGAAACATTTTTACAGTCCTGTATTTACAACATATATTTTATATTGTGCAGTGAAAAGCACTACTAATTGAAAGCAGCGTCCAAAAACAGGTCAAATTACTCTATTATTTTTGTACTCTAGAAAGTTGTAGTTGAGTAACATAATGAGTCCTAAAGAGACCATAAAACTTACCTGTTTAGATATATTTTCTAAAAACTTGGCTGACTTTTCTTTTAAAAATGTGACGAGGTCTTTATAAATTTCACCTTTTCTCTCATAATCGATTTCTCCCTCTTCCTCTGTTTTACCCTTTGGGGGGGAAAAACAGTGTGGTGCTATGATTAATGTAACAGCAATGTAAGAAGCTGCTCAGCCCATCACAACCTAAGCACACATATCGTTTTCCTCTTGAAAAGATCCCTACAGGAGACTTCACACAGGGTATGTATAGGCAAAACCCTTCCCCTTAACTGAGCGTTCTCTCTCCTTCATGTGCCCATTCATTCATTCACTCATTCATTCATTCATTCCTTCATTCAGCAATTACTGAGTACCTCCCATGTGTGCTTAGGGCACTCGTATCTTCAGCAAAGAAGTAAGAGCTTCTCTGTTCTTCTCTGCTGTGAAAATGCCTATGACTTCAAGAGCTTTATCTGATGAAGTCATAGAAGGCCTCAAGATCAGAATGTCACGTAGGAGAGCCTAAGTTCCTGTTTGTCACACTCTGCTTTTGTTCTATGTGGAGTGTGGTTGCCATGGGCTCATTTCCTAGGGTTCCGCTCTCTATATAACCACCTGTCCCTCCACCCCTCTGTCTCTCTCACCCTCTTCCTTTTTGGGTCTTTCCTTTCCTCATTCCCTACCCTGATTATGTCTTCTCTCCCCTTATTATTATCCCTTGACAGATCATAAATATATACATATATATCACCTTAGTGAATATAGAAAGATGTATAACTATAGAGTGTTACATAAAACTATATATAAGAGACATATATATATACACACATATGCATATAACTATAGTGTGTTTTCAATTTGGTTGTCATTATTGACTAGCTATATGGTCCTTGCCTTTCACTTTTTAAAACTAAGAACACTTGGATGTTTCCATATTAAGCTGTATGTATGTGCATAACTGGGCTTTCATGGGAAGAAAGACGCCCCAACCCTCTCTAGCAGGTCAAAGAGAATCAATCCTTCCTCTTGTTTTTCATTTTCTAATTAGAGTTTGCTTTTCTAAAATATAAAAAATGGAAAGCAAATTCTATTTGGGTTGCGTACCTTCTCTATGTAGAAATAAGCTATGAGTAATGATAATAAGAAAAGCACCACAGGTGGCGCCTGTGGCTCAAAGGAGTAGAGTGCCAGCCCCATATGATGGAAGGGACGGGTTCAAACCCAGCCCCGGCCAAAAACTGCAAAAAAGAAGAAAAGCACCATAGGGCACGTCAGAGAGACGCTCACGGGGAATTAAGGAAGAGGTGCCAGCATTTTGGTACCAACTGAAAGCAAAATGTTTCCAGGGATGGCTGAGCCCCATGAAGGATTTAGTTTTCCCCTTTGTAGAATTCTGCAAATTCTATTCTATTCCAAATGTATGTTGAAGATATTAAGGGCAGGATGGTGCAGTGAAAGCTAAACTCCTTCTAGCTCTTCAGCGAACAGGGATGGCACAGAAAAAAGTGTTTTCATCCAGAAGACACCGCTTTAATTCTCAGCTCAAGAACACCTGCCCGGACTCTGCCTTGTGCTGCTGGGGCTGGGAGTCCGCAGAGCTGTTTCTCTCTCGTCAGGTGCAGTGAGGTTCGGCCAGCGGAGAGCTAAAAGAAGCCTGCAAGGCTGGAAGAGGAAGGGGAGACGTGCTCCTTCCTTCCTGTGGGCCCACGGTCCTCACAGCCCTGCACACCCTGGTGATGACAGTCGGCTCCGGGAGCGACAGTTGGTTCCAATTTCCAGGTTTGATTTTTTCCCCCCATGGTCCCAGCACCAGGCTCCCCACGCCCCCTTGGAAATGTCATCATCCACCAACCACCGCTCCATCTTCAAAGGTCTGGGTCCAGCTCTGCAAGGATCCTCGGAGCTCTGACTGTCTGCACTTGAGGGGAGTCTGGAAGTGGGCCCTGCCTAGAGGTCTGAGCCCCAGCGGCACAGAGCGCTTCCTCCCACTTTCTGCATTTGGACAAACTCCTTCGTACTTTCCTCTGTCAGGATGAAAGCTGCAGTCGTGACTTCTGCAAAACCTCAAATGTTCCTTCCTTGGCCCTTCGTTCCTTAAATTCCTGTGTAACTATTCAGTGGACTGATTATGTTAGAGACGTGTTAGTTTTAAAGAGTGGAATGGCTCACGGTGAAACCTGTTTCTCAGCAGACTGGCTTAATGACCTCCAGTGAGGAATAACGGTACTAATTCCAAGGTCATTTTGGATTTGACCAGCAAAGACATAGCCTGCCTCAGTTCCTCTGTGGTCATCCAGACACAACCCTTGAGACACGCCAGCGTTTACACAGACCTAGCTAAGAACCAAAGTCCACTGGCTTCAGTCATGTTTTTAAAAAATTATTCACATATCGGGGCAGTGCCTGTGGCTCAGTGGGTAGGGAACTGGCCCCTTATACCAAGGGTGGCGGGTTTGAACGCAGCCCCAACCAAACGGCAACAAAAAAATAGGTGGGAGTTCAGGTGGGTGCCTGTAGTCCCAGCTATTTGGGAAGCCAAGGAAAGAGAATCACTTAAGCCCAGGAGTTGGAGGTTGCTGTGAGTTGTGATGCCACGGCACTCTACCCAGGGTGATAAAGTGAGACTCTATCTCAAAAAAAAAAAATTACTTACACCATTTAAAAAGACTCCTTCTACACAACAAGTAATACACAGGGTTTCCACATCATGAGGTTTCACCATCACATAACAAATTTCTCCATGAATTTGTCTCCAAGGTGGGGCTCTGCATCCATTTGAAAATTCATAATCTGAAACCAAGCATCAAACAATTAATAAGTATTCCTCACACTTTTAAACTGTTGGTGAACCTGCAAACTCATATAGCCCTTTAGAAGGAAGTTTGGAGAATCCTTAAGGAACTCTATTAGAGCCCATTTGATCCCACAATCCCACTTCTAGGCATCTACCCAGAAGAAAAAAAAATCATTTTATCATAAGGACATTTGCACTGAATTGTTTCTTGTGCTCAATTTATAATCACCAACATGTGGAAACAAGCTACATGCCCATCATCCCAGGAATGGATTAACAAGCTGTGGTGTATGTGCACCATGGAATACTATTCGGCCGCTACAAAGACGGAGACTTTACATCTTTTGTATTAACATGAGCGGAGTTGAAACACATTCTTCTTAGTAAAGGATCACGAGAATGGAGAAGCAAGAATCCAATGTACTCAGTACTAATATGAAGCCAATAGATGATTTAATACACTCTCACATAGGAGAAAAGGTGGGGGCAGTGCCTGTGGCTCAAAGGAGTAGGGCACCGGCCCCATATGCCGGAGGTGGCGGGTTCAAACCTGGCCCCAGCCAAAAAAAAAAAAAAAGAGAGAGAGAGAAGGTGGGGGGAGGAGTGAGGAAACAAAGGAGGGGTGGGGGGTGAGGGAACAAAGGAGTGGGGAGAGGGAAGGAGGGAGGTGGGTGTGCTCCTGCTTAATGGACATGATGCTGGGTTTAAGGCACCACTTTTTAGGGGTGGGGTATAATTGTAAGAGGGGCTCCGAGTAACAAATGCAAACATTGTAACCTAATTCTTCGTACCCTCAAATTAACCTGCAACAATAATAATAAAAAATAATAAGAGTTTTTTTTTTTTTTTGTGGAGACAGAGTCTCACTCTATCACACTCGGTGGAGTGCTGTTGAGTCACAGCTCACAGCAACCTCCAGCTCTTGGGCTCAAGCGATTCTCTTGCCTCAGCCTCCCAAGTAGCTGGGACTACAGGCGCCCGCCACAGTGTCCGGCTAATTTTTGATGCAGTTCAGCTGGGGCCGGGCTTGAACCCGCAGCCTCGGTATATGGGGTCAGCACCCTACTCGCTGAGCCACAGGCGCTGCCCATAATAAGAGTTCTTTAACCCAGAGTTTTGTAAAACGTATCTGGTTCAACAAAATAAATATTGTTGAAATCTGAAATTTCCGTTTTCTCAAACCTTCACTTCTAATGGGGTCGGTGAAAGCATTTTGAAAATACAATTATGAACGCATAAATAACATAAAATGAATCTGAACAGATAGAAACCTGAGGTATATTCGATATATTCCAAGATGGTCTCTTCCCCTTTTCCTGAGTAACGTTTGAGGAGATCTATGTCCCTGGTAAAAGTCACTGGATTCAAACGTATTTCTCTGAAATAAATGTTTAAAACTTCAGCGTAAGTGCTTTAAGATGGGATCTACAGGAGACACAGGAACATATTCCACTATCTCAGGGGAAATATCTTTCTTTTATAATTAAAATTACAGTTAATTTTACCATGTTATAATCTCATAACAACACTATTAAAAAACATCAAGTAATTCATGATTATGTTTGATGTAACATGAAATATACTCCCTTAATTAGTTACTTCCGTTCTTAATGATAAAAATATAATACTACAAAATGCCAGGAAAATGGACAATTTGGGGACTACGCAAACTCTACTATAATGATATTTTATAATGATATTTCCATTATAATTTAATAATTTATATGATAGTCTTAAGTCTTCAAAAATAATAAGGCCATTTGATGTCTTCAGAATTGAATGAAACCCCACTAGACTGTTGTAGCAATGTCAACTGCAAATTTTAGTTTTTAGAAGTAGAATAAATAAATCCCAATGAAATTACATTTTTATTCTAACAAAATATAATGTTGAATCCATAGCAATCACTTCCGTACTTTATTTTTCTCATTTTTTTCCTAAAACTTGGAAAGAAACTTGTGTGACTGGTTTTCAAAGATTCCTTTCTTGCTTTCTTTCTTTTTTAAAGACTCACAGTGAAATATGCTTTAGAGAGTGATTGAGTAGGTGAAGATCTAGTTCCTGGAGCAACACTGCAATCCTCATCTTAGCCTCACTTCCAGGATCATCATCTTCAGTAATTTTATCAAGAATATTTACTGAGATTGGGTCTCCTTTTGTTGCATTATAATCTGCGCCCAGGATTTTTGCTACAGGGTCTCTGTTAGCTGACAAAAAAAAAAAAAGAGGGGGAAATAAAATCATCCTCTTGGCTTCTAGTACAGCAAACATTAAGCACAACAAACGTTAAGACTTGCAAAACCTTCGAAGCTGACTCAGATGTGTTTCTTTCATTAAGTTTTCTCTGACCCACCCAATGAGAATGAGTTTCAACTTCTGAGATCGCATTATACTTAGGAACTTCTTTTAATCTCATAGGATGCTCTGCTGTATATTGTAATTCATCATGTGTCATTTTCCTCATAGGACAAAAGCCAAGACCTTCTTTCTCTTTCTATTGACTGTGGAGCATTGTTCTGAGGACACATTCAGTCAACGTATTCAGAATTTATTCGAAGACAAATACAAATCTCCTTAGAAGAATCATCACTAGAACTATATGCACACACACACATGCTTTCTTTCCAAAATAGCAAGCAAGCTCCCCTCAGCCTACAGACCCACTGTCAGTCTTTCCCCACCTTTTCAACTGCTTATATTCTCAATACCATTTGGTCTGAGAGTTGGAGAAACATATGTAACCACTATTCACATACATGCCAAAATTATAGTGAAAAACTTATGCATCAGCTTGGGATCAAGGCTGACACAGATGTGAAAGTTGAACCTAGAGATGCCGAGAACAGAATCTGGTAAGGGCCAAAAAGCAATGCAGTTGAAAAGGAGAGAAAAAGGAAAAAAACACAAAACCAAAAACCTTGTTTGGAATGGAGACATTCAAGACGGAGGAAAGTATATACACACTGGGACAAGGAGAAGGAAGGGCCAACGGGACCAATTCAGAAAGCTTGAGTTGACTGAGATGAAGATAGTTTAGTGATAGAATCACTTCTCCAACAGGAATCAGGTGATGCCACCAGAAAATAGCACAGCCTTAGTGCTGAGGACAGGACTACACTGCGGGAGGGAATAGCAGGGAAAAGAAGACCGAGGAGTCAACCACAGATGGGACAGCTCAACTTAACAACCTATGTCTGTCATCTTGTAAAGATTTATGGAAAGACATACTAGGGGAATTCCTGGGGAAGACATAAACCTGACCGCCAAATTGCCATATACCATACAACTTGGACCTAAAACAAAGGGTTGTACCTAAACTCTTGCAGGAAGGGAAAAACTCAGCAAAGTATAAACATTTAGCCACAGCAGATATACAGCACTATATACAGTATTATGTCTGTCCACCATGTTGAATTGAATGAACTATAATGTACCGATTAGCTATCTTCTCGAATTCTCTAAGACCTAATGAAGCAGACTAGGCAAGAGATTTAAAAGAGGTTGCTGTTGTGAGGTGGGCCTATTGCTTTGTTTTTGTTTTTTGGCTTTGTTTAAAGAACAATCTTCCCTCCTCAAACAGAAATAGGTAGAACTCAGATACTTTACACCTGGGAGCCACTGGTCCAAAAAAGCAAAACGTAGACAACACATTGTTACTGATAATGACGTATTTCTACATATAGTACTCTCACAACACAATTATAGCAGGCAGCCAAGTCCATTCTTCTGTGTATGTTAGATGAGTAGAGGAAAACAAGACCATCTTTAGTGAAGAGGAAAAATATTTCCTGCAGAGTTGAATGAATGTAACTATTCACAGGAAGCTAGGAAGTCCATAGTAGAATATGGCTGAGAAAAATGGAAAGGAAAATGATCAAGGGTCATCCCGGCTAAAAGAAGAGTCCACGTTCATTTGAAAGGATCACATTTTCATCCTTTCATAGCACCATGCCAGGGAAACAGTAAGTTTAGATGCTGGGCCTTGTAGTCTGTCTCCTTTCCTGACATGTACCTAATAGGTTACAGGCCACTGGGCCTTCCAGAAGCCAAAAAGGTTCTCTTTAAACCACATGCTAAAATTAGAAAACTAGAAACTTACTAATGGTAAAACAGCAGGCCTTTCATTTGACAGCAGAAACTTGATAGGAGCATAACATTGTGGCCAAGGAAAATTAATTATATTTTCATAAAATCGTACACATGACTTTTTAATCTTTCAGGTTGTAGAACTTTTTTTTTTTTTTCAAGAGACTAAAACATATGATTTCCCCCGAGATGGTTTCTAAAAGTTCAAATCACAGGCTGGAGTAGCAAGCTCACCTTCAATACATGCTTGTGCCTCTTTGAGGTTTGCATCTTTGGCAATAAATAAGAAGTGTGACAGTTGTCCAAAGGTCCTAATTTTAATTTGTGGTATAGAAAGAAAAAGCAAAGGCTGTCCATTTTTGTCAACCTCTTCTGATTTGGCTGTGGTTTCACTAAAAAATTAAAAGAAAAAACTTGTTGTTACCTGCATGCCAGTAATAGTTAAGTTGAAGACATTTAGACCAGTTGTTCACATGTCCCATTGTAAAACACAGAAAATATAAATACCTCTGGTTAGAAGCTCATCTTTTTTTACCACTGGAACATTTAATTCCCTAAACTGTGAGCAATGTAGATTAGATACATCTAGAACGAAAACTGCAGGCAATTTCTTGAATTCACAATCAAACTCAAATAATCACACTTTTTGTTTTCGGTTTTTTAACAACATGTTGGTTTCTGACATCTTTTTAAAAAAAATCACTGGGTCTGCAGGACCATTCACGCTTTGGGGATTTCTAATGTTATTTCACTTCTAAAATTTTTACACCATAGTAATTAGTGGTTAGAACTATTCTAGGCTGCAGCATGTTTATAACCAAAAAAAGCTATTAAAAAAGGCAACTAAAGGCAAAGTAGATCCTTTCTGTGGATTATTTTTGTCCTCTAAAGTCCTTGATTTGGTTTCCCATAGGGCAATAAGGAGTTTTCCTAAACAGGCTTTTCCTGATCAGAAATTATCACCTAGATTCACATTTCTGTCCATTTTAATGATTTTTTTTTTTTTGGTTGGCATTTAAAGAATATTAAGATATTTTCATGGCAGTGATATTTTTATAGATTTCTAGCACTTAGAACACGCGCCAACATTTTTCTCCAAAATTAAGCTTCTAAGTTTTTATTACAGGATAACATCCCTGATAAAACTGCCCATATTTTAAGATCCGATCTGATCTATCTTAAATTCCAATGTAGATGAATAGCCGTGGAATGTCGCTAGGTCATCAGCAAGAGGAAATTTGATGGAGGCAGCTTACTACGGACACTATCATCACTAGAAATGAGAGTAGTGTAAGTGTTCATCAATAAATGATTGGTTAAACACCATGTGACACATACATACGATGCAATATTATTCATCAGTAAAAGGAAGGAACTCCTGGTACAGGAATCGCGAACATAAACACGAGTGAAATAATCCAGACACAAAAGTCAAGTAATGCATTATTTCGCTTACCCAAGATACCTAGAGTAGATGAATCTATCGAAACAAACAAATACAACGGTGTTTTCAGGGGACGGGGACAGAAGAAATGGGAAGTACTGTTGAAGGGGTACAGAGAGTCCATTTTGCAAGATGAAAAGAGTTCTAGAGAAAAAAAATAAAGCAAGAAAGGACAGGCTAGGGTCTGTGGGAGGCAAAATGATGGGTCTGTGAATATGTCACCCTCCATGGCAACAGAGACTTTGCATAATAGTTCCTCACGAAATGGGGACACTATTCTGGGTATCTGGGTGGGCCAAACGTATTCCCAAGTGTCAGATAAGAGAGAGGCAGGAGATCAGAATCAGAAAAGGGGACGTGATGATGGAGCAGCTGTGGACCACGAGCCTTGGAATGTAGGGGACCTCTAGCAGCTGGAAGGAAAGAAAGAATCCTCCTCCAGCCTCCAGAAGGAACACAACCCTGTCCCAACCTGGACTGGAGCCCTGCAAATTCATCTTAGAGTCCACATACACCAATAACAAAAGGTGAGCGCAAGTCATGTGAGCACCTCTCGTAATTGCAGAAGTCAAACGTGACTGGGGTATTACAATTTTAATGCAGTTTTCTCCTTTATTAAAATGTGTGTACACTTTTTGGGCACCCTTCGTATCTCTACACTTGCCAGTGATACTCCTCGTGTGTAAAACACACATTTTCTCTAAAATTAAGCTTCTGAAGTCATTTCCTTAGGATCGAAGGGATTGTTTTTATTTTGCTTGTTTTTGTTTTGTTTTGTTTTGTTTTTGTTTTTTGCAGTTCGGCCAGGGCCAGGTTTGAACCTGCCACCCTCGGTATACGGGGCCAGAGCCCCACTCGCTGAGCCACAGGCACCACCCATATGCATTGTCCTAAGTTGTTTTTTTTTTTGAGACAGAGCCTCAAGCTGTCGCCCTGGGTAGAGTGCTGTCGCATCACAGCTCACAGCAACCTCCAACTCCTAGGATGGAAGAGATTCTTGAAGGCTTGTACCTAAAAGGTACTCATTGAAAGGGCTGGTCACTTATGCTAATTGGAAGATGACAGGTTAAGTTACGGACTGACGGAACGTTCAACATATTGAGCTACTTACTCATCTCCGGAAAGTGAAAGTCCTGATGAGAAACTGGGGCGGGGTGGCTGCAGGTGACAAGTTTCATTGCCCCAGCTAGGTGAAGCCTGCAACTGGCCAGAGAAATACGAAATGAAATGGCTGCTGTTGGAGGTACCCGTTTCCAGGCTCACGGTTTCTAACACCCGAAGAATGAGCTCTTGGAAAGTAAAACACTGGACTCAGCCTCCTGAGGGTCAAGGACGGTGTGCTGTCAATGAAATCCACTGTCCTGATAGACTTGTAAACCAGAATTAGGGAAGGGGGCTAAAAATACTCACTTGGTACTATAAACGAAAACAGGAAAATCTCCTTCAATCATCAGTATCAAATGTATTGTCTTCTTACTCAATAAATGTATAGCCAAATAGTAATATAGGGAATAAGGATATGATTGAAAAACTATTTAGTCTTTTTCAGTAACAAAATTTAGGGCCTCTGATTTTACTATTATGACACAGTCATTTTACCAAAATACAATATTGACTCATAAAACAGTACAATTTTAAGGTTGAATGTAAGCTCAGAGACCATATAATTTTGCCTTTCATGATATGGACAGAAGACAAAGGTCAAAAAGGTATGAATTGTGCTTGAATTGTGTGTTACTGGAGGGAAGAAGGCCTTTGCCCAAGTGATCTTCTTTCCCATCCATAGAATTCCTACCAGCACAAAATTTTGTCCCAATGCCTACACACCACTGAGATGCAGTGGAATGAGATTCAAAATTAAAATACATGCAATATTACAGCAGAGGTGATTTAAAAACGAGAAGTGTAGTTCTATAAGAGAAGGAAAGAATAGGCAATAACATTTTCACAATATGAAGCCAGCACATTGGTACCCCATAATTGCACTAATGTACACAGCTATGATTAAATAAATAAATAAAAGAAAATATTAAAATTAAAACAAACAAACAAACAAAACAATGTTATTCCAAATGCTGAACCGGTTTGTAAGTTTCTAAATTATAAAGAATCAAAGTGGGCTCGGCGCCTGTGGCTCAATGGGCTAAGGCGCCAGCCACGTACACCTGAGCTGGCAGGTTCGAATCCAGCCCAGGCCCACCAAACAACAATGATGGCTGCAACCAAAAAATGGCTGGGCGTTGTGGTGGGCACCTGTAGTCCCAGCTACTTGGGAGGCAGAGGCAGGAGACTCGCTTGAGCCCAGGAATTGGGGGTTGCTGTGAGCTGTGATG
>CAUYON010093586.1:0-15311 GCA_963573935.1 Arctocebus calabarensis
TCTTTATATAGTGATCAAGAAAATGCCACGAAGGCTATCTGTAACAGTACGATCAAAACATTTCTGAATGTATATGAATCGTGCCCTATGATTGCACCAATGTACAGAATTATGATTCAATAAAATTATAAAAAAAAAAAATAATAGACTTCATGCCTGTGGGTCTGAATCAGAATTTCTCGAGAAAGAGCCTTACAATTTGTATTTCTAGAAAGTACCCTGGACAATTCTGCTGTACTTTCAGGTTTAGAAAACACAGTATTAGTTAGTTTAGCATATCTTTGGAAAATATTAGATTTATGGTCTCTGTGTGATATTCAGGCTTCTCCCCACCTCATCAATCACCTTATCCTTCCTGATGTCCAAGAAGAACAGGGCTAGGTACACCACAGCCCTAGAGCCAAATCCTGTCCACTTGTCTTTGTGTGGTTCATGAGCTAAAAATGGTTTTATAATTTTAATAACCAAAACAAATCAAAAGAAAAATAATGTTCTTCACTGGGAGAGAAGGGAACATTTTTATGCTGTTGGTGGGGCTGCAAGCTGATACAGCCTCTTTGGAAAGAAGTATGGAGAATCCTCAAAGAACTAAAATTGCATCTGCCATTTTATCCCATAATCCCATTACTAGGCATCTACCCAGAAGAAAAAATATCATTTTATGATAATGAGATATGTACTAGATTGTTTATCACAGCACAATTTACAATTGCCAAGATGTGGAAACAACCTAAATGCCTGTCAGTTCAGGAATGGATTTATAAACAGTGGTGTATTCACACCGTGGAATACTATTCAGCCATTAAAAAGATGGTGTATTAACACCACATCTTTTGTATTAACCTGGATGAAGTTGAAACACATTCTTCTCAGTAAAGTATCATAAGAATAGAAAAGCAAATATCTAATGTACTCAATGCTAATATGAAGCCAGTAGATGATCTAATTCATACATGAATAGGAGACAAATTCATTTTAAGTTGGGAGGACGAGCAAGGGAGAGGGGAGAAAAAAGGGAGGATTTGGAGGGGGTGCTCACTGAATAGGCACAATGTAGGAGTGTATGACATACCTTTTGGGTTCAGGACATAACTATAAGAGGGATTTTACCTAACAAATTGAAACATTGTGATTTGGTTGTTAATATTAACTTGAAATAAAAGAAAATTAATGTCTTAAAAGTGGTATGAAATTGATATTCATTTTAATTACCTTTAAAAAAAGAAATAATATTCTTTAACATATGAAAATGAACTCTGGGAGGTTTAGGTGGGTGAATTGCCTGAGCTCAGGAGCTCAAGACCAGCCTGAGCAAAAGCAAGACTCTGTCTCTAAAAATAGCCGAGTGTTGTGGTGTACGCCTGTAGTCCCAGCTACTTGGGAGGCTGAGGTAAGAGGCTCACTCGAGCCCTAGATTTTGAGGTTGCTGTCAGCTGTGATGCCATGGCAATCTACCACAGGCAACAAAGTAAGACTCTGTCTCAAAAAAATAAATAATAATAAAATATGAGAATTATATGAAATTTAGATCACAGTGCTTATAACAAAGTTTTACTGGAACACAGCTATGCCCATTCATTCCTGTATTAGTTGTGGATGATTTAGCACTACAATACAGACTTGAATAGTTATAATAGAGTGCAACTGGCTTGCAAAACCTAAAATATTGACTATCTGGACTTTTGCAAAAATAGTTTGCCAACCCTTGATCTAAGCAGATCAGCAAGGATGTCACTGGGCTATGGAACAAGAGATGAGTGCTTTCACAAAGACCCTGAGTCTGAGCAGTGAGTTCTCTTCTGTGACTCTCTGGCCTCTGCTTCTCAATGAGGCTTTTGGGGTTGTGAGGATCTGGGGTCAGAGCTACTTCAAAGCCTTTGTGGTCCCTAGCTCCTCCTACCTGACTACATCAAAGTTTAATAACATGTACTACATCTCTAATAAATGCAATTTATATATGACTGTTAGAGTTAAAGTATAGTTTTCTTATTGATAGAATGTTATGTGTTGTAAATATTTAAATCAAGATGTACTATTTAGAGAAGTTTTCCAGCTTAGAGATCCAGAATCAAAGACTCAGAAATCAGACACTAGGTTTCAAATCCTGAGCTACCATTTACTAGCAAGATAACAACTATGAGCCTCATTTTCCCCCACTGTCACATGGAGATGGAAACCATGGTACCAGAGGGATGCTGAAGAGCAAATGAACCAGTATGAGAGAAGATTTCAGAAAAAAGACTGGGGCATAGGAAGTACTATATAGGTGTTTGTCCATATTACTACTTTTATTTTGTATTTTTCACATTTTTAATACCTACCATTTTTTATTCCATCTTCAAATACTTCTAAAATAAGCTCTTGAAGAGTACATTAGGTTTTAACTACCAATTGACTTAGACAAACTCTATCCCACCTTAGAGAACAGTGATCCACCTGCTAATCTGGGGGGTGGTTTCCTTGAATTTACCCTTTACTTAGCTGTCACCTTTATTTACTACCAGAGAAGCAAGATCTAGAAGTTTGAAATTATAATTAAAACCTTTGGGGGCAAAAGACTGGAAAGGCACTGACCTTTTAAATTTTTTTCCTAAACCTTGGATTGGCACTCCCCCAAGTCAGCTTAATTTTCAAAAGTTAAAGTCATGACTTGAGTAGAAAAAGCCCAAGTTGTGTGGGCTCTATCTTCATACTGGATATGGTGTTCTGTGGGTTGTATAGCTTCAGAATTCTGAGTTCTAGTTAAGACATTATCACTCAAAATGTTTTTATATGGGAAATAGTCTATGGAGAAATTGTATAACTACCACCATCCCTGCAGGTATAAATTCTATATATCTCACTATCTTGAACTTTTTAGGATGGAGACTCTGGGTCCATTATCAGATACCCTCAGACTGAGCTATGTGTTAGTATCTTTCTATAATGCAGGCTTGTCTAGACCAAAGAGAACTTTTTGAGGATCTCCAGAAATGTAATTGTTATGTTCTACTCTCTTTTTCTATGTTATCTTAAATAGACTTCAAGGCATCAATAATCCTATTTGGCATAATTTTATATCAAACCATTTTCAAGTTCTTATTCTCATCTTTTTTTCCTGTAAATGGGACCATGTCTTTGTATCTTTGTAAGTAGGTGAGAGCCCTCCCTCTACTGGGCAGACAGGCAATTGCTGACAGCTATTGGAATGAAGAAAAGAAGAAAACTAGTTCTTTTATTTTTATACTGAAAAAAGAAAAATAATTTATGTCTTTGGGGAAAAATGGCTTTACAATACAGTTGATCTTGCCCTAAGACAAGTTGTCACCAATTGAGCCAATGCTCCTGCTCTACTTTCTTTTATCTTTGATCAAAACTACAGGCATGCTGTTGCTATGACCCATCATGGTGACAACTAGCAAAGCATCAGGCTGTTGTCAGTTTTTTCACTGCAGTGACTTGAAAAACTGATTTAGAGCCAGAAGGCAGGGCCACAGTTCCCTTAATTTAGTCCACTAATGGAAATGTTTATTCTGAAGCCCATTCAGTGGTAAATTCAGGCTGTGCCTGGATTCAGCACACAGAGGGGGCTCATTTCCGTGGCTTCCTAATACAGAGTTGTCTTTCTAATGCTTTGTCTATGGAGAAATTCCTTAGCCTTTCTACCTTTGTATAGTTTATTGACCTTCCTCCAAAACTTTTTTTTTTTAATCCTTAATAAATAGTTGTTGGCCAGGTGGTGGAACAGCATGATCATGTGCTGAGGGATAAGAACAGCAGGTATATTGTGACCATTCCATTAATTCAGAGTAGCTAAAATATTGGGATATAGAAGAAAAATGCTGGCGAGGTGAGCTGAGTACAGGTTGAAGAGAGCTTTTTTGCTGAGTCCGGACTTCATCCTGACATAAAGGATCATAATCTTGACAACCTACAGGGGACAGGCAGATCTGTAAATGACTGAAATAGCTGGGTGATGACAGGAGAGAATCTGGCACATTTCAAGGGAGCAACCGTAACATTATTCAGCCAATGGTCGGCATGTGTGAATCTTCTCTTCTCTTTCCTTCTCTTTCCTTTCCTTTCTTTCTCTCTCCTCTTTCTCCTCTCCCTCTCTCTTTCTTTCAAAATAAATGTGTACTTTTAAATTCTGGCAGTGAAGTTTTAAAAAAACTCTCAAGTTCAAACTACCCTGTGAGACAAGTTAGAACAAACAAGCGATGAAGGCCTACACTAGAGTTTCATCAATAAAACCTAACACATCTCTGCTGTTTTATCCCTGAAGTTGCCATTAACTGATTAGTTCTTTTTATAGTAAATCTTCAGAATGATAAAGGTTGAATTCCTATATGGGCAATATTCAGATTCTCCTCTCTATGCCATGCCTCACCTAGGGAGGAAGTCTGGTTTATGACTAATCTTTGTCTAGCTGTGGCTCAGTAACTGTAGCCAGTAGGTACTTAGCACAGGCTAAATAAACTAATGCAAGAATATTTTACTTCCTCTTGCAGAAAATACAATCTCTTGGATTAGATAAAATCCTGTACTCCCTTTTAGAGGGCTGGTAACATAGGACTTTTCCTGACATGCTTTGTAGAAACTATCTCAGCTAAACTATGTAGAATGATAAATGTCACTTGAATTTCTTAGATTTAACAAGCCCTTATGGGGTTATGTGGCAACCTCAGGGGAAGAGACTTCTTGGCAAGAGTTAGGATTTAGTGGGTCAGAATTTTGAAATGTAGGTTTTAGCATCCATGTGGTGAAACCTATAAATGTTGAGTGGCCTTATCAGTGAAGCAGCCATCCATTCACTATTAGGCTTGTAAAGAAGGAGAGCTACCCTCCAGCTCTAGAACAACTAATGCAAGATCGGACCAAAAGTTCCTTACTACATTGGTTAGGATTTTAAGTTGCTAATGAAACAGGCAGCTGAACTTGCATTAAGTGCAAAAGGGAAATTATTATAAGAGTATAAGATTGTGCTATAGAACTCCAGAAAGGGACTGCAGCTTCCCCTGAGCAAGTGGAACCTGGGTGACACTGCTTCCCCTCTCATTTTCTTCTCACCTGTCCACAGTGTTAATCTTCTGTCTCTTTTGTAGATCAGCCATCTCTACTTTCTCTTTGGAAATGAGAGAGCTTTAAAAAAATAGCTTAAAATTTTTATTTGAGAAAGTATTATACGATAGCATTGATTTTTTTTCTTTTGAAAAATTACAAATATTATGAAAAATGTATAAAAGTTATAAATTTTATGAGAATTTTAATACATGGATACATTAATGGAGCCAACATTATGATGGGGATATGGAACAGTGTTCTCACCCCCAAACTGCCTCATGCTGTCTCTTTATAGTAGCATGGTCCTTCCACTCACAAGTCCTGGCAACTATAGATATTCCCTTCAAAACTATAGTTTTTCCTTTTGACAATGTTATATAAATCAATTTCACACTGTGTAACCATTTGATACATAGTACTGTCTTCTCTTCATTAGCTCAGTGTCTTTGGAATTAATGCAATTTGATGTGTATATTAATAGTTCCTTGCTCATTATGGCTGTGTAGTATTCCATCATGCTGATGTACCAGTGTTTATTTATTTCTTCTCCTACTGAAGAAAGAGGTAGATTTTTAATGCTGACATTGTTAGTTGCCAGAAAAAGATTAAATGATCCTGGATATGGAGATGAGGTGTTGTAATCGGTACAGCTTGGCTCCATGCTCAGCCCTGGTGTGTAATCTATGGCCGGAAGTGCAGAGTCATGTGAGAACAGGACTGCTGCTATGGAAACCATTACAACAGAGAGGAAGAGGGAAGTGAGGTGCAAAAATAATGTCCTTCTCACTTAGCCTCCTGTATACCTGTTCCTCATCAAACCTATTCCCATAACGAGTCCAAAAGCTATGCTTCCCCTACCTCAATTCATAGACTCTTAGAGCTGGGCTGCAGACTGAATCCCTTCATTGTCTGAGCAGTGACCAGAGAGGAGCAGTGATTGCTGTGTGCACAGGGCCAGCCCATTTGCCTTTGTTCCTCAGACTTGCTGGGCTGTCCTTAGCAATGACCGGGTTCAAACAGAAGGTCTAAGGGACACACTTAGTTTGCAATCCCACCAGCAGAGTAAAAGTGTTCCTTTCTCTCCACATCCATGCCAACATCTGCAATTTGGGGATTTTGTGATGTAGGCTAATCATATTGGAGTTAGGTGATATCGCAAAGTGGTTTTTGATTTGCATTTCTCTAATTAAAGATGATGAGCATTTTTTCATGTGTTTGTAAGCCATGCTCCTGTCATTTTCAGAGAAGTTTCTGTTCAAGTTTCTTACCTACAAAGAAATGGGGTTGTTTGTTCTTTTCTTACTGATTAGTTTGAGTTCTTTGTGGATTCTAGTTATCAGACCTTTGTTGGAAACATAACCTGTAAAAATATCTCATTCGGAGGCTGTCTGTTTACTTTACTTACAGTGCCCTTAGGTCTGCAGAAGCTTTATAGTTTGATCAGATCCCGTATATGTATGCAGTTATTATTTAATAAAAATTAAATTAAAAAAAAAAAGCAAACAACGAAGGGACACACTTTAGACCTAACCTGGGGCAGGCATTTTTGCTTGCCAGTCCTATTCTCATCCCTCATTTATCTTATCTTTCCTTGAAAGAGAAAAGGCTTCTTTTTCTTACTTTTCCAACTTTTTGTTTATTTTCCTATCTAAGACTTCTTTCTAATCAGTACTGTTGGTGTTCACAATACATTTATTCTAGCCAGGGCACAATATTGGTTGTGATGATGCAAGGGTGGAAACCAGGCTTCCACTCAACTTTGTCACCAGTGTATCACATGCATCAAATAGAAATGCCTCTGTTGAAATCCCCGCAACCAAGACAACAAAACTGAACAAAACAAAAAGAAAAAAATCTTCTGTTGATCTTGGAAGTGTCTTTCCCTTCGTTCATGGGCAAGGAGGGTAACATACGTGGAATACAGCCTTGGTCATAAGTGGAGCAGGTGGGGCTGTGGGCCTCCTAGCCTTTCAACCAGATAGTGCTCCTGTGATTTCTATCACATACAAGGCTTCTGTGTGGATTTTATTTGAAGGAAGAATTCCAGTGCTGAAAAACAAAAATCTGACAAGCACTGCCCTAGTCAAACATAGAAGTACAGAAGCCCTCCCTCCCCCCATACAGTCTTATTCCTGTTTCATCTGTTTTGTTTTGTTTTTAAGAACTTGTCTTACTTGGAATCTAGATTCTCCAGGATCTGCTTTGTATATAATCTAGTTATCCCTTTTTGGTGTAGTCAGGAAGAATTTTTTTCTTTGTTTCTAAATTAAAAAAAAAATTTTGGAGTAATTTTCACTGTGGAAAAATTATAAAATCCATGAAAAGAAAAAGAGAGGAAGGCTAGAAATAATTTGTGTTTTCTTTCCTTTGAAAGAAAAGTGATCCCATGCCAAAGCAATCACTACCCCTCCCTGGTCACAATTTCAATCCCACCACCCAGAGACAACTACTGTAAATATTGAACCCAACACTAAATCCTACAGAATATATGGGAAATCCAACCTCTTTATTCCATTTCTGTGTTCACCTTCCTAGTCCAAGTCTCTTGGTCTTCCCTTTCTGCTCTTGTTCCCTGTCAGTCTATCCTTTCAGTAATTAGGTTAATCTATGAAAAATAGAATTTTATTGGCTGGGCACGCTGGCTCACACCTTTAATCCTAGCACTCTGGAACAGGTGGATTGCTTGAGCTCATAGGTTCGAGACCAACCTGAGCAAAATGCAAGACCCTGTCTCTACTAAAATAGAAAAACTGAGGCAAAAGGATCACTTGAGCCCCAAGAGTTGGAGGTTGTAGCCGTGAGCTATGATGCCGTGGCACTCTACTCAGAGACTCAAGTCGCTTAGCTTGAGGCTCTGTCTCCAAAAAAAAGAAAGAAAAATAGGATTTTATTACATCACTCTCCTGATCAAAACCTTTCACTAGCCGCAATAGTGATACCTGGACTGCACGCTCTGGGTGTGAGAACTTCTTTAACCTCTATGTTCACTCTGAGAGCCTCCTGGGGTCCTTAGGAGTTTCTTCTGCTCAACAAAATTCCTCCAGATGTCTGGAATATGTTAGCACACATCTCTGCATTCTAGTGTTGATATAAATAATTTCTCCTTTGATTATTTCAGTGAGAATGTGAGAAAGTAGCGATTAGGTACATAGAAACATCTTGCCATTTTTTTCTCCTTAAGAAAAAGCCCCTTTGCACTCAACTGTGCTGTGCTGTGTCAGCTGTGCTGCTTTTCTTTTCTCTTTTTTTGAGACAAAGTCTCACTCTGTTGCACAGGCTAGAGCTCACAGCAACCTCATAGTCCTGTCTTAAGCTATCCTCCTGCTTCAGCCTCCTGAGTATCTGGCACTACAGGTGCCTGCCATGATGTCCAGCTAACTAATTTTAGTATTTTTAGTAAAGATGGGGTTCTGCTCTTACTCAGGCTAGTCTTGAACTCTTGAGCTCCAGTGATCCTCCCATTTCATCCTCCCAGAGTGATAGGATTATGAGTGTGAGCCACCGTACCTGGCCTTAGCTGTGCTTTTTAGCACAGTGCCAGCTGCATCTCTAAGATGATGTGAGGGTTAGAATAAACAGATTTGGCCATATTGAGTGCCTGCTATCCACACAAGGCTGCCTTTGACAGCAGCAAAACAATATCATCATTACCTTTGCCCCTCTCCTGGTCTCTACCACACTGACCACCAACTGTGGTTCTTATGTGTTTCCTCCATGACAAGTTCAAGGGCACTGTCAAAGCTAAGACTGGCAGGCTTGTGATCAATGGGAAGTCTATCTCCATCTTACAGTATCATGTAGGAGTGATACTAGTGCCGAATATGTTGTGGAGTCCACTGGTGTCTTAACTGCCATGTAAGAGGCTGGGGCTCACTTGCAAGGTAGACACAAATGTTCTTCACCCCTTCTGCTGATCCTGCTTTGTGTGTGTTGCAGGGAGCCATGAGACATATGACTACTCCCTCAAGACGGGCAGCAATGCCCCCTGTACCTGCAAATTTTTGGCAACTGGGGCAAAGATCACCACGACAAAACTGGCATTATGGAGAGAATGGTGCCTATAGTCCCCTCATACTTAACACATCATAAGTTTTGCATACATATGTACTCAGAATATTTGTCTAACAATGTATTTACAAATGATTTGCACAGACATTATGTCATCTAATCCCAGTTCTACTGGGGATCTTTGCCATCTACTCAAAGGCAAACTAGCCCCATTTCAAGAATCTTGTCTTGGGGCTCTAACCCCAGTACATTCAACAATTTGCACTGCAATGCTGAGTGGGTCATGTTTGAACATCTTTGCTTTCCCTTCTTTGCTTCAAGTGCCCATCTTGTCCTGTGATCTTTAAGTATCTAAAAAACTACCCACTCAGTGTGAACACAGAGGGTGCTCAATAATACTGAATGAGTTAATGAATACATGTACATTTAAATCAATAATTTAATGCATTTTTCCTGTTTGTCTGTAGCCTCTGTGAATTCTCCTATAATTTCACCCCCTTTGTATATATATCCTTATATCCCACTTATCTATGTTCACATTGCATCGGGCAGAGAATTACCCACTGAACATCTTGAACATATTCTTTCTTTAGGACCTGTACCTTCTCTCTGCCTGACATACACTACTCTCCCACTCTCTTATACCAAATAAATTCCACTTATTCATCCCTGCCCAGTGTAAATATCACACCCATCTTGTGGATTGTCCCAGAACCTCAGATCCATTGTATCAATCTCTGGAATGGAACCTAAGGATTTTTATTTTTATTTAATAAGGGCTTTAGGTGCAATCTTTCACATTCCTTTGGGCTGGCCTTAGGAAATCATTACTTAGACTACATTGGTTCTTAAATCAAGGAACACATTTTACTTAGCATCTCACCTCAAGCCTAGCATAGTGTTGGTCTACAGGAGGCACTCAATACATGTTTATTGACCCAAACTGGATTGATTGCAACTTCTTGCCTGCAGTTCTCAAATTCTTGAATTTAACAGATAAAAGGGAGAAAAACTGCCAATAATGGAATTTCTAGCAGCCATTCAGGAGCTATTTGAGGTCAGAGCAGATTTCCTAATGATTATACATGCGACTCTTAAATAAGGCTCTTGTGTAGAGGAATAAGTCCCTCTCTCCCAAACTTACTGGAAGCTTACTTCCGGACTTTAATTACAAATGGTATGATCTGGTTAGGAGAATCATCTCAATTATGTATGTGCACATAAACTTCTCATCCATTTGTATTGGTTAACAGGCTATAGAGTCTCACCAAGTGTTAAATTGACCACCATGGAAGTGAAGGACACTGCTGCTGATCAGTTAATAAAAAGCGTCACAGCATCAGAAGGTGAGTTCTCTCTCAGAGAATTTAAACTAAGAGCTTTCAGTTCATTACCATCTTTTCCTCTATTCAAAAGCCAAATAAGTGTCATAATCAATAGCAAAGAATTTACTGCTCCAATAAAATTAAACAATAAAAGAGAAAGCTTGAGTGTACTGGTACCTCCTAAGACCTCAGAATAGCTTAAAAACACTTTGAGAATATTAGCCAATAGAATCACAAATATCTGACAAGTTTTCATAACTATCAGATTATCATTTGCTCACCTGGGGCAAGATTGACTTGCTGTTTCATTACATATTGTCAATATTATAAAGTTTCTTAAAGGTAGAGTGTATGTCTCATTCCTGTTTACTGGGCAAAGTTAAATAAGATAGATATATAGGTGAACACCAGGAAGTGTTGAACTTGTTGGCCTAATACCTTTTGCTTTTATTTTTATTTTATTGTCTAATGTAATCCAAACTTCTAGAAAATTCCTTTCAAATATGCAGGAAATATATTAAGTAAAATATTAAAGTACACAAAGAAAGAGAAGGCTAAAAACCCATGTTGTGGTTTTAAATACTATATAGTGAACTCATGACAGGGTAGCTCATGGCTTTTAATACATATCCACAAAGATATACGAAGAAATAAATATAGATGTGTATGTGCCCATGGGTGTGTACATATATTCATCATATATGCAATATGCATACAGATTATGCACACATATACAGCATACATCCACACAATATGTATACATATATTTCCTAGTTTTGACTACTGAGGGGGTCCTTAATCTATGATGCCCTGATAGCAATGAGCATAGACACCATAGACACTGATTTTGGTTTATGAAAATCATTCTTCACCAAAACGACCAAGGGGTCTTTGGAGAAAGTATTGCTTTCAGGGCTGGGAAAGGGGAAACAAAGGATGATTTGGAGCACCTTGCATGCCATGAAGTGAGGAAGTACTCAAAAAAGAATGAAGGCATGTCAAAAGGGCCCAGGAGCCAGTCTGTAAGAGCTCCCAAAGGCCACAATTGAAATAATTTGATGAAAAAAAATAATAATTGCTATAACTTACAGAATAAAAAGAATATCCATGCATCCATGCTGATATAAATAAGTAGTGGAGTAAATTATCAAGTAGGTGAGCAGAGACAGCTCTTTCTTATGTCCAATTAATAAAGGCAGAAGTAACAAGAGGAACAGAAAAATCACCACTAAAATACCACAGTAATAATTATTATAGGAAAGATACATAGGTAGATGCTAAAATGAATGAGTGACAGTTTGAAAAACAGGATAATTACATAAACTATTTGGTAATTACCATAAAAAATTTTTGCAAGAGAGAAAACCTGCAATCCTAATCAACTGAACAGATTAATGTCACTAGTAATGAGACATATTAACAACAAATGTCCTCTGATATGATGAGAAAAGCTTATCACTTCTGTAAAACTTTCGTCAAATACACATAATTTCAGTCTCACCTTGAGGAACACAGGTAAACTCAAATTAAGGCCATTATATGAAATAGATAACTAGTACTATTTAAAAGTGTCAGGGTCACACAAGATAAGGTATGACTGTGGGACCAAAACAGACATCTTTTTCTTCCTAACAATAGAGGGAAATCATTCATGCTTTTTTATAGATATCCTTTAGCAGGCTAAGGAGGCATCCTTCTATTCTCAGTTTGCTGACAATTTTTATCATGAATAAGGGTTGAATTTTGTAACATAATTTTTCTTTATTGAGATGATAACATGTTTTTGTTTGTGAATTATATTGATTTTCAAATTTAAACCAACCTTACATTGCCGGGTTAAATCTCACTTGGTCATGATGAATAATTATTTTTACATATTTTCAAATTTAATTTTCTAAAACTCTGCTTAGAATTTTGCACCTGTATTCTTGAGTTGATATTTCTCTGTAGTTTGCCTTTCTTACAGTAATCTTTGCCTGGCTTTTGTATCAGGGTAATGCTTTTCTCATAGAATAAGTTGGGAAATATTTCCTAATCTTCAGTTTCCTGGAAAAGTTTTGTGTAGAATTGGTATCATTATTTCATAATGTTTTGTAAGATAGCTCAGTGAAGCCAGTTAGGTCATAATTTTATTAGTTTTTTTTTTTTATTTTTAGTTGACACATACTCATTATACATATTTATGTAGTAAAGAGTGATATTTAAGTGTAAGTATGCAATGCATAATTTATGAGAAAGTTCTTAATTTAACAGAAAAGTATTTTTGTTTTTACATTTGCTCAACTACTTGACATTTTTGATGGATATTTGCCAATTCTGAGGCTCCTCGTTATTTCCAGATCTGAATCTCAATCTGTTAACTTGGGTAAAGTGCTGTGGCATTTTAGCTCACAGCAACCTCAAACTCCTGAGTTTGAGTTATCCTTCTCCTCAGCCTCCTGAGTAGCTGCTACTACAGGTGCCTACCATAATGCTAGGCTATTTTCTATTTTCAGTAGAGACAGGGTCTCACCCTTGCTTAGGCTGGTCTCAAACTGCTCAGCTCAGGCAATTCACCAGCTTCAGCTTCCCAAAGTGCTACAAGCCAGCCCTAGTTTTTATTTCTTGTAATTTTCCTTCAACCTAAAGAACTTCCTTGGCATTTTATATAATTCAGGGCAGCTGTCAATGAATTTAATCAGTTTTATTTTATCTTAACTAGTATTTATTTTGCCTTATTGTTGAAGGGTACTTTTCTGAATATAGGTTTCTGGGTTGACAGTTGTTATTGTCTTTAAAATTTATTTTTGTGCTTTAAAGTTGTTCCAGTGTCATCTATTTTCCATTGTTTCTGATGTGAAGTTAATGGTTCCAAATTATTATTCCCTTGTATGTAAAGCATCACTTTTCTCTGGCCACTTTAAAATTTTTCTATCTTTTATTTTTACTAGTTTGAATGTAATATAGCTATTTAGAGGTATATCTGTGATTAGGATTTATTCTTCTTATATTTCCCTGAGATTTTTGAATCTATAAATTTATCTTCCCTGAAATTGGGGAACCTTTTAGTACTATTTATTAAAATACTTTTTTCTCTCCATATTTCTTTCTTCTCTCTGAAAAGTCAACTACACATAAGCTCAACCATTTTATACTGACTATTTTTTCAGTATTTTCCTTCTTTGGTTTATTTTCTAGATTGGATATTTGATTTATCTTCAAGTTCACTGGCTCTGCCTTTTGTCATTTCCATTTGGTTTCTTAAGCTTATCCGGGGAATTTTTAAAAGTTATATTTATCAATTCTATAACTTCCATTTGCTTCTTTTTAAACAATTTTTTTTGGCTGTTGTCTTCCATTGATTGCTTTTATCTTTAGAATAAGTTATATGTTTTGGACTCTTCATATGTTCAGGTTTGGGATTAGATGCCGTGTATTGTGAACGTACATTTCTCTCAAAATGCTGGATCTTTTTCTTGTTTTATCAAGTAATGAACATACTTGAATTCAAACTGCAAATTCTTTCTCTTGGTGGTAGCTCAAGTATCAGTCCATTTTCTTCATTTTTAGCTGTTTTGCTTGTCGTCTGCCCTATGTTTGTGTGGTTCAGGATTTATCCAGAGATTTGGGGAGACTTTATGTATAAAATGTATCTTCTCAACTTTGACTCTCTCCTTTCTGGGATCTGCCCCATCCCCTATTTCCCAGATGCTGTGGTTCTTCAGACTAGGAAGACTAGAGTTATCTATCAAGGTTTTAGACTTTCCATGTGGTCACTCACTACAGCCTGCTTTCAGGCTAAATGCTATAAAGATAGAAAACTCAAAGTGTTGGTCCTTTTTCCAAATTGTGACTCCTTTCCAGAACAGTTTTACTTTTATTCAGTCTTTTAGTACCTGTAGTAGTTATTTAATTTCACTTTTAAGTTTAAAGGTGATATCTGAGGAAGTATTGGCCTGGTGGGAGCTTCCTCTTCCATACCATAAGCAGAACCTCATATTTTTCTTACTTCTTAACTCTTTTATCCGGTGCATGTAACTTTTTTATCACACCTGGTATTTCCTACCATGTGATAGGTCCTTGTTAGCATAAAACTCCTGTCTTTTCTTCGCTACTTTTTCTTTTCTTTTTTTTTTTTTTTAATTTTATTAAATCACAGCTGCATACATTAGTGCAATCAAGGGGTACAATGTGCTGGTTTCATATATAATCTGAAATGTTTTCATCAAACTGTTTAACATAGCCTTCATGGCATTTTTTTTTCTTTTTTTCTTTTTCTTTTCTTTTTTTTCCAGTGTTAAGACAGAATTTATTTACAGAAAAGAATACAGAAAACACTAAAGCTCCTGATAGAGACAGAAAACTCAAGTAAGGAGAGAAAAACTCTCTCCATTTCTCTCCCGGTCTTTCCCCATCTCCCCCTTTAGGTTTTTAGTCTTGGGGTATATATAGGTGTATGGGTTCCTTGGCCAGGAAATGAATGAACACAGTCCCTTCTGCTGGGGGCAAGGTGAATGAATGAATTGAGGCCTAGGAAATTCACATAAAATTGACCGAGGCATAGGAAATGGGGGTTCCACATTTAGTCCTAAGTGTAAAGTGTGTCTCCTTGGCATTTGTCTGGCCTTTTTGGCTATTGGAGCCTCTGGTGGGGGTTGAAGGTCCCTCTCCTTCCCTGTCATCCAACCCGCTGGTTCTTCAGCTGGCTACTGCAGCATCAATATCACCAAGGAGGAGGCGGCATGTCCACCAGCTCCGCTGAGCTGGCTAGGGCGCCAAATGTCCTGGATCAATTCTCCCTCTCTGAGTAGAAAATTTATTAGGGAAAAAGGGTGAAGACTCCATCTAACTACTTCCTGCTGAATTGGGTGATGATAGAAGGGGGCAGTTAGGGTTTTTCCAGAGGGAGAGTGATACAGGGGTTCATGTATCACCAGGGAACCATCTTTATTGCGT
>CAUYON010093587.1:0-20095 GCA_963573935.1 Arctocebus calabarensis
ATGTCTTTATATAGTGATCAAGAAAATGCCATGAAGGCTATCTGTAACAGTACGATCAAAACATTTCTGAATGTATATGAACCGTGCCCTATGATTGCACCAATGTACAGAATTATGATTCAATAAAATTATAAAAAAAAAATAAATAAAAATGTATGATGGCAGTGATGGTGGTGGGGGTGGTGGAATAAATAATCTTTTTGTCAGCCTAGTGGAAATCAATTTCTATCTACCCATTCACACTGCCTGGGCGTCTCCACTTGTGCCTAATGGTACACTTCCCCCAAGTCAGCCGACCAGTATTCTTGTTGAAAGAAATATTTTGCCAAAGTCTACTCGTAATTTCTCCTGCATACCAGGTAGATAATTTAGAAGAACAGACAATCAAAAGATCACTTAGCACTGGAATGTGAAAAGGAAGGAGTGCACAGAAGGGGGCCTTGGATCACCTAAGAAGTGAATAATTAAAAATTAACTCTAATAAGAACGTGTAAAATCACTGCGCAAGTGGAGATCACACCACAGTGTGGATCAGAAGAGCCAAGATGGCAAAGCACGCAGGTGTAAGCCTTTTAGAATTCAGTCTCTCTGTTGTCTTGGAGGGGCCTGCTGCTTCTGAAACATGCTAGCAACATCTGATTTTGCCTCTCAGGCCTGGGATTTTGCAGTCTGCTCTGTCCTGGTTCAGAGCTTCAAGCAAATTGCTGGAGTAGGTCCCGGTTTGTTCAGCCCGCTGACTTCGTTACAAAGGAGGATTTATCCTTTTCCCTCATTCGTCCAAACCAGAGGACAAAGAGCATGGCAACCAGTGGTGGATCACAGGATCCACTGGAGCCTGCCCAAAAAAAAGAAAAGAGAAGAACCCCCGCCACAGGGCAATCTTTGCACCTGCCCCCAAAGAAGCTCACAAATATGCACCTACCAGAAGACTGCAAAGAGCAGATTACCGCACAGCTGGCCCCCTGCAGCACCCCAGAAAGCTAAGTAGCAGCAAGGGTGCTCTCAGCGGGGGCAGTCGGGCTGCAGCTGCTGCTGCTCTGGGACAGCCTGCTCTCCAGACCTGATCTTGAGGGTCCTCCTTTTAAAAAGACATGTCGGAGAAGCCATCCTTTGTGGGGATTAACTCAGTAATACACTATGTGCCTGAGAGAATTTGCTTTATCTGATGATGAAGAATTGGAAGTTACTAAAACAACTCTGAAATCATAGCAATAAGCCACAAGAAGAAAGTCTTCATGGTGGGCAGCATACAGGATTTGGAGTCAAGTGGACCTCTTTGCGTTTGAACCCCGTAACCTGCTGGGTGAGATCAGACAAGCTACTTACCCTCTCTGAACTTCAATTTCTTCATCTACAAAATGAGGGTGATAATAGTAATTAGCACAGAGTTGCATGGGAAGGAGTGCATTTCAGCACAGTCCCTGGCACTCAAAGAAGGTGCAACAAATAGTAACTGCTAAAATAAGTTCTAGGCTTCTCAAAATGCTCAACTTGTTTTTCATGACTAGGACCATTTCCAAAAGTTGCATAAATACACTGTCCACAGAATGCCATTGTTTCCCTGTTCTTTAAGGACTACAAAACACTATGCAGAAACTACCACTTCTTCTTTTTTGCAAAGCTGAGAGGAAAAGGGAAAGGGTCACAATTTTCCATTTCACAGACAGGAAATCTGAGGCATAAAGTAAATTACTTGCCTAATGTCACATAAAGCCAAGAGCAGAGCTATATAATCCGCCGTGACCCCCAGTGCAATGCAGCTTGTCTTCACCTTTCAAAAGTCAGGGGTAAGCAACTCCTGTCTGAGCTTTAATACCATCAGTCTAATTTCTCGGCTTTTCTATAGCTGCTGATCTTGAGAACCTTTGAAGCTTTGGGGAAATCACATGGGTGATTTGACCTTAAATCTCATGCCACTGGCAAAAGATTAATTGCTAAGACCTGGAAAGGGGCCAGACAATTCTGTGTAGCTGAATAACAGCATCGTCTAGGGATGGGACTGTCCTGACAGGTTTACTTAGTACATAATTGATAAATCTGGAGTTTGTATAGCTTCGCTTTGTGGATAGATAAGGCAGCAGGCTCCAAGGGCTGACATTTACAGAAGCTCCACCTGTGTTTTGTAACACTGAATCTAGGTTTTCTATCCTCTTCCTTGGAGCATTGCTCATTTTATAAGGTTCTGTTTTTCAGCGGCCAGCAAGATAAGAGGACCTGACGAGAGTGCCACCTTGCCTGTGTAGGCTCATCCAGTTAGCAGGGTCACAGGACTAGTTTTCCAGTCTTATTTACCCAGATGCAATGCAAGTTGAGGTCAAAGAGGGATCCAACGCGTTACGTAGCAGCTAGAAAACTGTCGTCACAATCAGAGTCCAAAATAGATAAAAGGCAGCCGGCCAGGCACAACATCAAAGCTTGAACAGTGGGTCTAAACCTTGGTCAGGAGATCTTACACAGCTGGACTCTTGTTCCAGACTCCAGTGTCATGAGACCCTTTTCAGCGATTTGAACTCTGACAGACACAAAGGAACCTCAGCTTTTATTCCTTTGACTTCTGTCACCCACTCCACAAAGGATTCCACTCATCAGAAGGCATTTGTGCTGGGTATTTGTCACTATAATTTATGCTCAGAGCCCGTCAAGTTTATTTTAAGATTTGGTTATCTTTCTTTAATTTCTTAAGCTCTATAGTTTCAAGTTTCAGTTCCAGAGCCATTTTCGTGTCCCTGATATGTATGTACCTGGTACTTCTGTATCTGTCACTTCCGGTTGTAAAACCTCTGACCCAGCAGCTCAGGCCTCTAGATCAGTGGCTTACAGTGTACAAGATTTTATATGCAGTGAATCCGGTATTTTGTTGTGTGGATGATGGAGAATCAGGACGGCATTAAATGGCCTCTCTTATCCTCACACACACACACAACACACACAAAATCCAGTAACTCCATGTATTATAACTTAACAAATTGAGCTATTTCTCTGAGTTAGTTGTTACTATTATCTGAATGTAATTTACAGAAATATATTACTTTTTAATCATCATTTAGAAGAAAATCATATTATGTATACATAATTATCTTCTTGCATATATAAGATTTTAAATATTAACATAGTTTATAAGATTGTTCCTGGAAACCTTGTTGCCCTGAGTTAAGTAGATGACTTTGTCTTATTTTATCAGAGGAACTAGAGAAACTGGAGCAGGAGAGACTGGCCTTGGAAGCCACCATCAAAGACAATGAGTGTGAAGAGGGAAGTGGAGGCGTCCGGGGCTTGTTTAAAAAAGCTAACAAGCTGAACATCACGAAGCTGGCTCCCAAAAAAGGTAAGCACTTTTGAAAATTCAAAAGAAAGAGTACAAGGGGAGTTATTATTTCGGTATCTATAAAGGGTCAGCAGTCAACATCTAAGAGTCGGGGGCATTGAGTGTAGACCCCTGTAGATACCCCTGAAATATTTCTCTGCAAAAGTACAGCTAAAAGGTAGAAGCTATTGTCATTTCTCAGCATCATTAGGTACTTCGTACTATCTCACTGTAAAAAATGTATCTTAAAAGAGTAATATTTGGTTTGGGAGTCATAGAGTGCTTAAGCAGATTGAATGCCATAAAATAGAAATTGCTCAGCTGTGACGATGGAAAGGGGGTAGAAATTTATGAGCCAATAGTCAAACTGTCTTATCTACACCATGTTTACCTTCATCTCATTTCAGGGGACTGAAAGGTGACTCGTACAGGTAAACGGGGGATCCAGCTAGAATTCTTATTAAAAAAAGAAAGAAAGAACATGTCTTTATCATATACTAGAATGCAGAACTTGAAACTTCATTGATACTAATGACATGTAGATTTTGGTGAATTTATACACTTAGCTATGATTGTCTGGTATAGATTCTAGGATAGACTAGAGGGTGAAAGAAATTGTTATAAGTTTTGTAAACAGATGACTCAAATGTCTCATTTTTTGAAAATTTGCTTTCTTTCCAAAACACCACAGGTTTGAGTTTAATGAGGTCCACAGTGCCCTCTTCCGGTTGAAAATTAGAATTAACACGGCTTTCTTTACGCACAAATGTCCTATAGTTTTAAAGACAGACACTACTATGAGACGAGGAAAAGGTCATTTCTCTGGGAGGGTCTCCAAGCCAAAGCTGAGATCCAGGTTGAGATTTAGCAGGCCGCTGGTCTAGGCTGACCAGAGCCAATCCTTCAAAAGAGGATCCTCACAGAGGCTATCTCTTAGCCTGGAAATGGTTTGGCTGTTTGCTTATTCTCCTACTAGAGCCCATGGATGAAACTTCACCAGTAATATAATAATTTTATATATTTAGAGGGAATGACGGGGAATTCATATATTTCCCCACTTCAGATACTAGAGGTACACTTGGTTTCCTGAGATATGCCATGGGCCGTGGGAAAGCCTCCTACTTACTGCCCACTTCAAAATGGCTTAAATGATGTGTTTGGATTTAGGTTGGAGACACATCAGGACTTTCAGGTTGCAGACATTGGAATCAGACGATTTTGGATGCTAACTATTATCTTCTTTCCTTTTCAATTATTTGGTTTATTTGTGAGAAATATATTTATTATCCATTAAACCTGCTC
Organism: Arctocebus calabarensis; assembly: GCA_963573935.1. Lineage (NCBI taxonomy): Eukaryota > Metazoa > Chordata > Mammalia > Primates > Lorisidae > Arctocebus > Arctocebus calabarensis. Next base: position 4,607 of record CAUYON010093587.1, read on the forward strand.
TATTAAGTGGTACAGTCTGGAAAAGCAACGGGAAATTCATAAGTCATAGCCCAGTACTGTCCCTCTGGCTGATAGAGAGGAGGAAGCATTAATGTCCTTATGAATGAAAGCAAAACTTGATGTTTCTTCTGAAAGACTATTTCTGCATCATACTACTTCTTTGGGCAAAATATATACCCTTCTAAAAGTCAACTTGTCTCTCCATTCAGAAAAGCAAAATAAAAAGTGTTATGCATTATTTTCAATACCTAGAAGTCTAAAGTGGGCCCATTCCCCAGTCTGGGATTTAGTTGGATGATAACTACTTTGAGTTCGAGACCAACCCTGCCTTCCTCCTACAGGATTCCTCCGGATGTTTTGATTTGCATATATGTGAGAGTAGAGTTGGGTCAATTCTGCAAATAATTTTTTCTCCCTCAGTGATCCTACAAGTATAGAAACAATATAAGATAACTGCTTCAGAACTGACAGACCCCAAACATGGAAACAGTGAAAGAGGGAACAAAGGATCTTTAGAAGCTCTTAGATCACAGAGGAAGCTCTGAAGAGACTGTCAGCTCTACTCTGAGCACTGCACTGATGCCACCTCTTTGAAACAGAGCAATGGAGTCATAACTTTCAAAGACTCAGAAATGAGAAATAATATACACAGCGTGGCAGTGAAACCCCTACTGGCAAACAGGAACAAGAGTCCTGCTCAAACGCTGGCCTCCTTTCCTGGTACACTTTCATTGCATCCATGTTAGAGTAGAAATTGCATTTTTAAAAAATTCTTTAAGAATTGTATGTGCACCTTTAGTTATAACTTAAAACTATTTTGTCTTTCCTTTCATGTTGGGTTTTATTTTATTTTATTTTATTTTATTTTACATCTCATGCACAAAGATTCAAATAGCTCAACTGGCTTTACTTCAGTTTGACAAGATTCCTTGAAAAGAAAACAAGAGACGTTAGTCAGGTCGACCCTGGGACCAAAGAGCCATGGAGAATCCACGAAGCATATGGTTTCTGGCAAACACATAATCCAGACTTCAATTGTGCTTCATGAATGAATTCCCTAACAAAAGAATTCCCTAATTCTATTGCTTATTTCTAGAAAACCAATTACAACATGTTCTACTTTTAAGTAAATCTGAAAATATTAAGTTGATTTATACCTGAGATTTGGGGAAATTGGGATATTTTGGCTATTATATCATAATTTAGCATCGTTCCATGCCTAAATCATAATTTTGCTCTGAGACACATTACTAAGGATTGGGAAATAATCCATTGCTTTACAATAAGTGCTATTTTCATAAAGCCAACATCAAATTTTGTCTAAGTATTGAAGGTAATATAAATTATTATGGGATTCAACTTCAGCTCTCCTTTTTTGGAAAATAGAGCTCACTGCTTTCAGTAAGTATAATGAACATGAATTCATGACCTTTTCTCCATTTTCAGCAGTAGATTAATTGGAAAATTATTTTGCTTCTGTCCTCAAAAAGAAAAAGAAATGCAGCAGTCTCTCTTTCATTTCAGATGACAGCATTAACACCATCCAGTCGATGCATGTGGGAGAATTCAACCAGAAGCTGGTGGAAGCCAGCACCCAATTTAAAAGGAAACAGGGAAAAGGCACAATTGATGTTTGGTGGTTATTTGATGATGGAGGTAAAAACTTCTACAGCATATACTAGGGTGTAGGATTTCTACTTTGATAAACTTAACAAAGTGCACGGGAAGGAAGATGAAAACAATAGTGATTAAAGAATAACATTTCTGTGTTCCCCAAAGATTGTAAATTATTGAAGAGCTATGAATGTGGGAATGAAGAAAGATATAAAGCTATTCATTTCCTTTCATTTAGGTATACTCATTCTTTCTGTCATAATTTACTCTTTGTTCCAGGGTTAACACTTCTTATCCCCTATATCTTGACTCTCAGAAAAAAATGGAAAGACTGTAAATTGAGAATCTATGTTGGAGGGAAGATCAACCGCATTGAAGAAGAAAAAATCGCGTAAGTAGTCTGCTATTCATGTGTTAGGTCACTTCAGATGCTCATTGCTTTAACGCTTTAATTTTAAAAACCTTTAAGTTTCTTTCAGGCAAAATCGATTTAAGGGCAAAGCCTCCAGGGTAAGCCGCATGTTTACTTGGTTTTCTGGCCAATAAATTAGATGTGTATTTTTTCTTTTTTTTAAACAGAGTTTCAGTATGTTGCCCACCATAGAGTGCTGTGACATCACAGCTCACAGCAACCTCAAACTCTTGGGCTTAAGAGATTCTCTTGCCTCAGCCTCCCAAGTAGCTGGTACTACAGGCGCCTGCCACAACGCCCGGCTATTTTTGTTGTTGTTGTTGCAGTTGTCATTATTGTTTTAGCTGGCCCAGGCCGGGTTCAAACCCGCCAGCAGTGTATGTGGCCGGCGCCCTACCTACTGAGCTACGGGCGCAGCCTAGATGTGTATTTTTTCTAATTACTGTCTTCCAGTTCTCTTATCCTCTATCACAGATGCTTTCAAAAAGGAGTTTGGCACAGAAACCCCATCTCAAGTCTCAACCGGGAGTTACTTATCTTGTGTGTTGCTTATCATTTATGACTGTTTGTTCTAACTAGTTAACACACCCAAGGCAGGAAGGGCCTGATGGAATTAGTGTCCGGTTGTTTCCTTGAGGGAAATCTGAACCTGCTATTCCACAGCAGTCACTCTCAGCATAGCCTACGTGAAAGAGAACTGAACTGAGAGACAACACCTGGGTCTTTACTCCTGCCACTAAGGAGCTGCAGGACTTTGCCATAGTCACTAAACATGCCTGTGCCCCCAGTTTCTCTTTGTACTTGGCAAGAATTTAAATGAGTGACTGTTGAGAACTCTTCTAATTAAAAAAAAAAAAATCCCACGGTATAAATCTGTATCTTTCTCATTTATTTAGCCACTGAGATCTGATGTGTGGTTGTGAGAATGTGGCATGTTGCAGAGACCTCTAGTGGAAATCTGGATAACTACCTCCAGCAGCTCTTGGTCCCTCAGGGAATAATACTTCAGCCTCCAGCCCTTCTTGGAACTACTACTTCCAGAAACCAGAAAATAATGACAGGCATACATTAAGTAATTTTAACGTTTCCCTTCCCTCTTAGGAGGATGTGATTGTGCTGGGATTTTGATATCATAGTATGTATGTGTGTATATATATGTGTCATTCATTGCTTAACAGGGGTATGTTCCCAAAAACCCATCATTAGGCAATTTTGCTGTTGTGCAAACATCATGGAGTATACTCACACAAACACCCGGGCTGTACAGTGTGGCCGGCTGCTCCTAGATGCCAACCCGTACAGCACCTTACAACACAGTTGCAACACACTAGTAAGGATGTGTGTATCAAACCAGAAAAGGCACAGCAAAAATACAGTGTGAAAGATTAAAAGAAAATGCACACCTGTATGGAGCGTGCTAAGAAAGGAGCGTGCAGGCCCGGCAGCTGCTCTGGGCGAGTCAGTGAGTGAGCGGTGAGTGGACCTGAGGGCCTCGGACGTGGCTGTCCACCACTGTAGGCTTCAAATCTTGTACACGTGGGTTGCACTAAATTTATAAAAAATATTTCTCTTTCTTCAATAATAAATTAACCTTAGCTGATTGTAACTTTTTAACTTTATAAACTTTGGAAACATTTCCTAAACTTTTGACTCTTTTGTAATAACACTTAGCTTAAAACACACACTGTACAGTTCTACAAAAATATTTTCTTTTTTTACATTTATTCTGTAAAAATTTTTTCTATTTTTAAAATATGCGGGGTTTTTTTGTTTTTGTTTTTGTTTTGCAGTTTTTGGCCAGGGACAGGTTTGAACCTGCCACCTCCAGTATATGGGGCTGGCACCCTACTCACTGAGCCACAGGCACCACCCTAAACTTTTTTGTGTAACTTTTTGTTAAAAACGAAGACAATGACACAACCTCCTACTTTAGCCTCAGCCTCCACTGCGTCAGTACCATTAGTATCACTTTCTTTGACCTCCACATCTTGTCCCACTAAAGGGTCTTCAGGGCCAATAACATAAACATGGAATTGTCATCTCTGAAGGTAATACTGGCTTCTTCTGGATTGCCTCCTGAAGGCTGAGGCTGTTTTACAGCTAATTTTTTTAAGTATAAGCAAAAGGAGTACACGCTACAATAATGATAAAAGCTATAAATATAGTTAAGTACATAAAGCAGTAGCATAGTCGTTTATTACTGTTATGTACTACACATAACCCACGTGGCAGTACAGTAGGTTGTTTGCACCAGCATCACCACTAACACATGAGTACTGTGTTGTACCATGACCATGACCTGACAAGATCACTAATGAATTTTTAGCTCCTTTATTATAAGACCACCATCACATATGCATTCCATCACTGACCAAAAGGATATTATGCAGCACATGACTGTATATATATTAATCATACACTCATGTATTTATCTTCAATTAAACCAATATGATATTTACAACTATTAATATTACATATATTTTACAATGCACACTATCTGGATGAAGGACACCCTTATAACTCTGATTTAATCTGTAAAAAGCAAACTATTTCATCAAAACTTGTGTACCCTATAATATTCTGAAATTTTAAAAATATGCATAAATTCTATATATTAATTCCTCCAAAGAAAGTCATTATTAAAATGGAAAATAACATGTCTATGATAATTTTATATTTCTTAAAGCCTCCCATATTTTATTGGGATAACCAATGAAGTTTGAGGATTGTTTATGAATTAAAAGATAGTATGGCATCAATGTTAAATTTTTCCATTTTAAAAAGTATACTCTGTTTATATGAGAGAATGTCATTCTGAGGAAATGCTCATTGAAATATTTAAGGACAAAGGGGACTGACATCTGCAACTAAATTTAAAATAGGAGATATGTGGACAGAAAAGTAGATAAGCAGACAGATAGATACAAAGAAAGAGAAACAAAGAGACTAAAAATTCAAATGGGGCAAAATATAAACAACTGGTAGACCTGAGAGGACATTACAATCATTGCAACTTTTCTGAAACTTTGAAATTACATGAAAATTATCAGTTGCTAGGAAAAACCTCCAATATATAACCATATAATATATGATAATTATTAGTTTGCCAGCAGTTTTTCAGTAACTCTTTAAAACTTATCAGCAAGATAACAGTCAATAGGTGTTTAGACTTGCTATCTTTCTTTCAAACAAGAAGCCCAGCTTTGCATGTCTTTCCTGAAACACACACGCAGAGTCAGACTTGCTGGTGTCTTTATGCCTTCCGTGGAATAGCTTGCTCCACACTTAACCTGTCCATCAAATACCACAATGAAAATCAGACAGGACAGGGACCAAAAGCATCTGAAAGCTAAGCTGAAATGAAACCTGATTGCTTTTGATATCTTAACACGAATACAAAAACTCTTTGATTGAAAATACATGTGCAATGATGAAGTGTTTTTCTCTTATGTTTTCAGAATGGCTTCCCTTCTGAGCAAATTTAGAATAAAATTTGCAGACATCCACATCATTGGTGACATCAACATTAAGCCAAACAAAGAGAGGTATGAAACATTTAACGAGGCACGCTGATTACCTGCTGTACTCTCTCCTTCTCTTTTGTGTTGCTTATCAAAGGGGAAAAATGTGTTATGTTTACTGCAGTGACTTCTTGGTAGGATATGATAAGAAGGGTCTTCAAATAATCATGACATAAAACTATCAAGTTCATTCTAAAGGGAAAAAAGGTTTTAGGGTAAAATAAGCCTGAGAAGGAGAATTACTGAAGCACGGCTCAGTTAGCATTTGGGGATTGCTTTTTGGTTTCTAAGGTGGCAAGAGCAGCAAGAAGCTTACAGTCCAACTATTCTGGCCTGAGTAATCAGGGCAAGTGTCATTCAAAGCCAACTGCAGGGCGTTCCAGATGGGGAACTCTGACTGGGAATGTGTGGAGACAGCTTTTGTCTTCTGGGTATAAAGACAATACTAATCCTCCAAGCCTATTTTAGCTTTTGGACGCTCAGGACCCAATTCTTAGGGCCTATAAACTTTTGGGGAAATGCTAAAACTGTCTGAATCCTGGAAAAGAAATGTACTGGCTCCATATTTTTTTAAATGACAAAATTAAAATAATTGTTTAAATACCTTCAAAATGTGACACCATTGGAACCTTCATTAATTGTTAATTTTACAAATTCCATTATTGTCCTAGTCACCGTAGGCCACTCTATCAAAATACAATAGACTGGATGGGTTATGAACAAGAGAAGTGAATTTCTTATAGTTCTGGAGGCTGGGAAGTCTAAGATCAAGGCCCTGGCAAATTCAGTGTCTGGTGAGGGTCTGGTTTGTAGATGGTGATCTTCTAGCTGTGTCCTCACGTGGTAGAAGGGATAACTCTCTGAGGTTCCTTTCATTACATCGCTAATCCTGTGTATGACGGTTCTGCCCTTATAGCCAATTCACCTCCCAAAGGCCCTATCTCCAAATACCATCTCACGGCAGGTTAGGATTTCAATGTGTGAATTTTGGGAGACATACATACACATTCAGTCCATAACAACAATATTCCCAAGCATGTCATAGTCATAGTGTCATAGTCTACTACAAATTACATTATGTGACTTAGACTTATAACTTAACAATTAAAAATGTTTTTAATGGTGTTTAGTCCAAAGTCATATTTACTGTTGTTTTCAGATGCAATTTAATACATTTGGTTTGGTGTGGTGAGGGGCTTCCAAGAGTCATTGTACAGAGGGACCCAAAGGTGTCCCACAGCCCAGGTCCTCACTGACCTGCCAGACCTCATCCCTTTACTTCCAGCCAGCATTTCTCCTTCCTTTTGCAATTCTTGATGGGTAGTAATTCCATATTTCTCAGGTTTTCTTGTCTCTTCCTTTCTTTTTATTATTATTCTGAACGAGTTCAATAACTAAAAATTATTCATATTTCAAATGTATTGTTATTGACCAACAAACTTGAACTTCCTATTCTTTGAGGGTGTTCATGACCTAAAGGGTCAGTTAACATGACTTTACAAAACACGTGAACTGTAATGAGAAAATGACAATCAACAGAGTTGAACTGGCTATTATTTTGTAATATTTCCTTACATTTTACAGACCTCTAATGCTTTACATTCTTTTTTTTTTTTTTTCTTTTTGCAGTTTTTGACCGGGGCCGGGTTTGAACCCACTACCTCTGGTATATGGGGCCAGAGTCCTACTCCTTTGAGCCACAGGCGCCACCCATGCTTTACATTCTTATATTTATATAGTTATAAATACTTAAGAAAGATTAGGAACACACTTTTAATTCTCCTTGGTAGCTGGAATGAGCTTTCTGATAAGAATTCATTTGCTGTACAATAATCTCTGGTAGCTGTTCACATTTGTATTGGAAGAATTTTAATTCCCTAAATTGATGCCGCTTGGCATTTGCAGTGATATGATCAAACAGGCTCATCTTATGGCTCTAACTGGTGGAAATGCATTCTCTTTCATAACACATGGGGCTCAAGGATTCTTTAGCACATGCCGCTTAGCAACAAACCAAAGCCTGCCAATGCTCAGCACGATAGGACCATTTCTGTTGTCTAGGGGGTGGTCACTGATTTTCCTACTAACTCTGGATTTTCTATAATCCCTGGCTTAATGCTGGGCACAAATCAGTCATTTGTAGCCAAATCCTTCTTGCTGTTGTCTGTCTTATCCACAGATAAAAACTGTGTTGATTTAAAAATTATATTCCTTTGTCTCTTTGCCCATCAGTGAGTTTTCTCTTCCCAAGTCCTTTTTCCCTTCCCTTTCATTCAAACTAGTTTCCGTCCAGCTGTCACAGTCGCCACCTGCTGCCCGGTCTGTTCCATTCTACCCCTGAGCATGTTGATGTGCCTCTTCCTCTAACCCAGCCTCTTATTCTTTCAGTATCTGTCATGGTCCAGATGTCTGTCATCTTACTGCCCTGATGTGGTGTCCTCTTCCCCATGGCGCCCTCCTCTCAGTGAGCAAACTTCCGTGGCCTGTAGTAATAAATTATACAGCCATTTTTGCTTTTATCCTCATATCTAAATTTGACTTTAGGCACCATTTTAATTTGATATTTCTCCCATGTCCTTACCATCCTGCAATGAAGAGAATTACTTTCTTTCCCTGGGAAATAAATGGATTAGTTTCCAAAAATTTTGAAGATTTTTCTCTTTGCTCTTTCAAGGTCTTAAGAAAGAGCCAGAGAAAAAAAAGAAAAGAATCCTTACTGAAATAGAAGAATCCTTGTGGCCAGTGTAGCCAGGTGCAAGGAGAGGCCACCAGGAAGGGTGTGTGTGCTGGGAGAGGCATCTTTAGCCTTGTGCCATAACTCATATCATTACATTATGAGACAGTCACATATCTGATCTTGGCTATGGCAATTCCAATATATGAAAGTAACCTAATGTAGAACAAAAAAGGTTCATTCAGTAAACCTCACAGGTGGCTGGTAGTAACATATCTCATATCCATAATACTTTTGTTTTTTGTTTTTTATATTTTTGAGTCTCACTTTTGTCACCCCTGGTAGAATGCTGTGACATCATAGCTCACAACAACCTCAGATTCTTGGGCTCAGGTGATCCTCTTGCCTCAGCCTCCCAAGTAGCTGGGATTACAGGTGCTCGCCACAACGCCCACTATTTTTAGAGATGGGGTCTCACTCTTGCTCAGGCTGTTCTCAAACTCCTGAGCTTAGGCGATCCACCTGCCTCATCCTCATAGAGTGCTGGGATTATAGGCGTGAGCCACCAGGCTGGGCTATAATACCTTAAATAAGGGAACTCCTTGGGGTGGTACAATCAGAGAAAGAGAACTCTTCCTCTGGGCCAATGTGCCCTTGGACCCAGAGGCTAAGGCTCAGTTTCAGCTCCCACATGAGCCTCCGGCCAAGCCTTTCTCTACCATTAACAATTGTACCCTGATCTCTAGTCTTTCTTGATCATGAGGTGATGCACAATGTAAAAATTAGTTTGTTAATGACTTCCCTGTTGAAGGACAATGTTAAATGCCCTATAATTGCCTTTAATAAATCTTTGACAACCCATACAACATCAGTAAGTCTTGGAGGAGGCACTTTGTCATATGTTCTTTGTCAATAAACATGGTAAGGCAAGGGCGAAAGGGAGTACAAAAGTAAATTTAGGGAGGGTACTTGGTGGGACCACCCCTGTGGTGCATCATTGAGGTGGGTATATGTGAAATTTACTAGGTGTAGAATATAAATGTGTTAACACAATAACTAAGAAAATGTCGTGAAGGCTATGTTAACCAGTTTGATGAAAACAGTTCAAATTGTATATAAAACCAGCACATTGTACCCCATGATTGCATTCATGTACACAGCTATGATTTAATTAAAAAAAAAAAAAAAAGCAAATTTAACGGGAAAATAATTCAGGAGCCAGGAGAAACTGAAAAGCTTTTGTGGTTAAATATTGTTTTTTTAATTGTATAGACTGAATTAAAAGTCATAGGACAAAAAGACAACAATATTATATAAAAATCAAAGAGAAATTAGAAGCAATTAACTAGATACTTTAAAGATGCTGGAGTAGGCATAAAAACAATGGGTGCATTACTTTGAGGGAAGAAATCTTTTGCGGACGTGGAGGAAAATTTTTTGCAATAAAAAAATTAAAACGTTGTTATGAGGAACAAGGAAAGGGAAGGCATGACATCTGTTAGTTAATTTCAAAAGTTAAATTAGTTTGTATTTATATGCCACAGCCTGTAATACTTGGCTTATTTTAGAGTCAATTAAAAAGTACTTATAAGAAAAATCAGGTGTAATGAGAAACAAAACAGAAATCTTGAGCTACCTCAAGACACCTAGCTAGGAGAATGGAAAATAGCAGCTTGGAGATGAGCCCTAGGAGGAACAAATCACGGATGAACAAAAACAAGGAACCCTAAGTTCAAAGAACAGGAACTGGCAAATCCAGCCTCATTATCACCTACTGTGTCACTTGGATGTTTCAACTGCAAGTGAAAGAAAGTCTGACTCCTGGTGATTTAGCTGATGGAAATTATTGTCTACATGACTAAAAAACACAAGTATAGCCTGGCTTTCAGATTAAGCTTCATCTAAGTTAATTTTGTAATCAAGGACTAATTGTCTTTCACTCTTTCTACTTTACTTTGCATTATGAAATCATCAATCTCAGTTGATTTATCTTATAAAAACAAGTTGACTACCAGGACTACATACTTGCTCCTGTGTGTTCAGTAGGAGAGAAAGTTTGTCTATTTCCAAGTCGTCCAACTCAGGCTAGGGCTCCATTCAGGCGAGCGATTGAGCCACTCACTGTGGTTGGGCCCGAGGCCGGGTGCCAATGGGTTCAAGCCTGGCTGAGGTCTATGCTCCGCCCCTGCCAATCACGCTGACAGAGAATTGTGCTGATTGGCTGATGCTGGGGATGGAGTCATTCCCGCCCAAACAACAAAGCAGAAAGCATAGTATGGACGCAGGGAAGACGACTAGCAACTCCCACATCACCTTCTGTTTCTTAGGAAAATATTTTTGTGCTGTACTTCTAACAAGGATCTGGGCTGAAACACAAAGAAACTCTCATGCTGATCAAAATAAATATATGAAGAGCTTAAACAAAGAGCCTCTGGGTTGCTAACCTCAGTCCAGGGAATGCCCGGCTTTTCCATGGTGCTACACACTTTTCAGAGCCCTCTCACCCAGATAAATCATCACACCGACCTTCAAAACAGCTTCCAGCAGCCATCATTACTGCCCTCTTATAGCCCAGGTTATCCAAGCCCAGGAGGACAAAGGAACGGCTGGAGCAAGGACATGGCCTTCTCTTCAGCCTCCGTAGGACTGACCCCTGCCAAAGTCTCTAAAGGCACAACGCTGTTGAAAGTAACAGCAAATAACTTACTGTGGGTCTGAAAGAAAACCAGTCTCATTCCTTCCCTATCTTCCTCCACCTTCTCAAGTAAGTTAGTGCAATAGCAACCCGCCGCTTTGAATGCCTCTCCTGACCCTTAAACAAAGGCTCACTGGTAGGGACAATCCTACTCCTTTGTAATCACCGCACTGTTAACTACAAGTTCTGAATCAGGCCCAGCTGATGAGATAATTGAACTCATCACTTCGTATTTCCACTTCTTAAGCTAACCGTATATTGATTCTAATTATCACTCTTCCACAGTCGCCAAATTATAAATAAGCTACAGTACATAAAACCGAAGAAAATTGTTCATACTTGGGATCATCTTAAAGCAGCAGACAGGAGACAACGACTGACAAATTATAAGATTTACTTTGGCTATTTTTCAAAAGTAAATCTTACGGGATTCTCAAGTAAAACAAGTGAGATTTTTTTTTCCAGCAATGTTTTACATGTTCTGAAGCTCTCCAACACTGCTGGTTTTCTTTGCAATGATTTCTTTTTGAATGCTCTAACATGGCCTCCAATTCTTAGGCATGAAAGCATTACTGACTTTTGTTCTTTCCCTTAATATATGTATCTGAATAATACACACTTGAAAATCTCAGGCAGCCACATCAAACATCAGAAGGACAAGGGCAACATCATTTGAAGCAAACTTACAAATGGTTCTGTAACCATGAAACTCGTGGGAGCCCGTGCCCTTCTCCCCCTGCCTACAACCTCTGCCACGAGTGGAGGTGCCAGGTGGACGGACCGTGAGGGTGGCCCTATCGAACACGCAGTGAGCCATGTTTATCTTCTACATTCATTGATGAATGTCTCCCATTGATTCCATGTAATAGCCAGATGGAAACACATTTGTGAGCTAAAGTGTCTACATTATGACCATGTCTTTGACTACACTTTGCAGAAATTATATTTGTGGGACAATTACTATGCATTTGGCCCTTAGTATTGACGATTGAATACCTACTAAGCTAACAAGGCCTTAAACACATTAAGGCCTTTTCTTGGGTAGGGAGGGAATACTGTAACCATGGTTTTACTCACAGTAAGTTCTCTGCAAAGATAATTCCTAAAAGATTTGCATGACATTCAGCTCTGATTCCACAGCCAGCAGAGCCAGTCATACCTGGAGTATCTCTGAAATAATGAGTTAGTTTCCCACTGTGAGGCCTCCTTTATAATTCAAATTTCAGCTGGAAAGTCTTTGAAGAGATGATTGAACCATATCGTCTCCATGAAAGCTGTAAAGATTTAACAACTGCTGAGAAATTAAAAAGAGAAACTCCATGGAAAATTACAGATGCCGAGCTGGACGCAGTCAAGGAAAAGGTAAGGACTTGTCTTCCTTAATTCTTACTTTGCTGTGTAACGAGCTGAAAAAATAAATACTGGTTGACTTAAAGATCAAGAAGTAATGTATTTATAATCTAATTTCATTATTCACAATCCAGGGTTTCTTCATTTTTCAAGGGTTTTTAAATCATTTATTAGATGTGAGGATTTAGAAAACTGTTTTTTTTCTATAAAGTCAATTATTTTTCATAAGTTTAAAAAAACAGGCTATTGTACATACTGTAAAGTCTCCTTTCAAATTTTATTTTTATTTTATTGTATTTATTTATTTATTTATTATGAGACACAGTCTCACTTTGTCGCACCTTGGTTAGAGTGCCATGGCTTCATAGCTCATAGCAACCTCAACCTCATAGTAATTCTCTTGCCTCAGCCTCCCAAGTAGCTGGGACTAGAGGCACCCACCACAAAGTCTGGCTATTTTTAGAGACAGGAGTCTGATTCTAGCTCAGGTCTGTTCTGGAACCTGTGAGCTCAGGCAATCTGCCGGCCTGGGCCTCCCAGAGTGCTGAGATTACAGGTGTGAGCCACCACACCTGGCCTCAAATTTAATTTAAAAAAACAAGAGGCAGACCCATCAGCCAAAATAATTTATTGAAATGTGTATGAAGTAGATAAAGGTATATTGACTCACAATTTAACAAAGAATTTTAACCTGATGGAAATGGCTACAAGAAAGTATCAAACATAAACTTATCTGAGGAAATACATGATGTGATTGGGATAGCGAAGGTAAAAGTTCGGTCTAGCACCCATAAGCTGGATGAAAAACAATGAGCTTTTCCAGAAAGCCAAGTTAGGCAGGAGTTACCATCTCTGTCTGACTTGAGCTAAATGTAATAGGTGATAGGGAGGATAATGAAAAGGGCAAGGACTGGAGAATTAGGTAGAATTGACATCTCAAGTAGATATTGAAGAAAAAGAACTACAAACCTTCTAACCTTCAAAATCTAAACGGGACGGACCTGAGAAAAATTAGAGCAAGAAATAGGAAAAGTCTTTCAGACTTAGAGGAAAAAACTACTGAATTAGAATCATAAACTCCATGTGTAATAAACTGCCCACTTCTGACACAGATTTATTAAATAATTGACTAAATCACACATCCAAGCCTTTCTGAACCAGTGAAACATAATAAGAATTATCATTCTCATTGCTGCAAAATAGTTTTTTTTCCAAGTGACTCTTTTGGTGGCTTTTTAATTGAAGAGAGCTTAAATAAAGGTAGAGTAGAATATAATCTGTGTTCTTCAGATATCAACTTGGTATCAAGATTCTGCTATCCAAAAGACTGTCTGGAAGGTTAAATAGTAGAAAGGAGAGCTTTATTAGCAATGTCAGTTTGCAAACCTGGAGGAGATAGTCTCTGATGAGGACAAAGGTGCTTTTTCTTCACAGAGGAAAAGGACAGGTTGCCTTATCTTCTTTGCCTCACGGGGTCTGTATCACACAATAGAGTCATACAAATTCAACAGGTTTGGGGGAAAGCTATACATATTTACAATGGTAGTAGAGCTCCTGTGCAAGGAGTAAACATACATGTAACATAAATCTCGTGTTCACTTCAGGGCAGGGTTTTAGAATTAATGAGGTAGAATTTGGCTCAAAAGGTAAACTATAAGGCCAGATGAAGTGGCTCACACCTGTAATCCTTGCACTCTGGGAGGTCCAGGCAGGTGGACTGCTTGAGCTCAAGAGTTCAAGACCAGCCTGAGCAAGAGAAAGACCCAATCTCTATTAAACATAGAACAATTTTGGCTCAGCACCTGGAGTTCAATTGGCTAAGGCACTAGACACATACACCAGAGGTGGCAGGTTCAAATCCAGCCCAGGCCTGCCAAACAACAATGCAATGACAACTACAACCAAAAAATAGCTGGGCGTTGTGGTGATCACCTGTAGTCCCAGCTACTTGGGAGGCTGAGGCAAGAGAATTGCTTAAGCCCAGGAGTTGGAGGTTGCTGTAAGCTGTAACGCCACGGCAGTCTACCCAGGGTGTCAGCTTGAGTCTCTGTCTCAAAAAATTAATTAATTAATTAATTAATTAAATTAAACATAGAAAAATTAGCTGGGTGTTGAAGCAGGTATCTGTAGTCCCAGCTACTTGGAAGGTTGAGGCAGGAGGATCACTTGAGCCCAGGAGTTTGAGGTTGCTGTGCACTATGATGCCACAGCACTCTACCCAGGGCAACAGAGTGAGACTGGCTCAAAAAAAAAGAAAAGAAAAGAAAAAGATGAACTAAAGGACATAAGATAGCCGAGTATGTTCTTTGTAAGCTGGCTGAAACTAGTCTGCAGTAGCTTATCAGAAAAGAATGTCTATAAAGCTGTTCTCTGTCCAGTCAGAGCTGTAGTAGTCTGGGTTGTAAATAAGAGTTGGAAGGGGTCTAATTATTTCCAATTGTTAGAGACTTTAGAAAGAGCAAAGTTTTTCCTGTAGCCATAAGAATTTAGAAATTTGCCATGCTAGCTGGGCCCTGTACCCTTGACCTATAGGTAACTTCTGTTTCCTTAATCTTAGTTGATTGGTTTCTTAGATCATAATTGTGTCAGTTTTTTTTAACAAAAAACCTCTTGTCCCTAACTGGCCATTCTCACTTTCTTTTTACTGTTTTCCATATCATTTGCTTTCTTTTCTCCCCTAGAATTTAATAAGTTATTATAATACCATGAAAATCTGGCTTTGTTCTTTACATTTCTAAAATTTATCATGAGGTTTTAAAACATGGTAAGTTTCTAAGCCTGAAAAATAATTGTATTTTTTTTAATGAAGTTTTCCACTTGTCCATGATTTGAGGTAAGTAAATATATTCTCATTCATAATTCTGGTAGAACCGTACTCAACAAAATCCAAATATTGTCCACAGAGTCACCGCCAAGTTCGACTGAATGAACTCTTACAAGAGCACTCAAGAGCTGCCAATCTCATTGTCCTGTAAGTATCATTGCAGGCATTTAAGAATATTAGGGGAAAAATCTTAGGGTAAATGAGTTAATCGATTTAAAAGCTCGTGGCTCTTCACATGGAACATTTTTTTTTTTTAATCAAAAATTAAAATGTGGAGGTCGGGCACTCCTATAATCCTAGCAGTCTGGAAGGCCAAAGCGTATGGATTGTCTGAGCTCATGAGTTCAAGACCAGCCTGAGGAAGAGCAAGACCCATCTCTAAAAAAAAAAAAAAAAAAA
>CAUYON010093591.1:0-59074 GCA_963573935.1 Arctocebus calabarensis
CTGTAGTCCCAGCTACTAGGGAGGCTGAGGCAAGAGAATCGCTTAAGCCCAAGAGCTGGAGGTTGCTGTGAGCAGTGTGACGCCATGGCACTCTACCCAGGGCGATAAAGTGAGACTCTGTTTCTACAAAAAAAAAAAAAATGTACGTCTGTTATATGGAGGTTACATTGGTAAGGTTGTTGATTTTAAACCCCTAAAATAGTTTTCTAAATAATAAAGGTATTTTCATGCCTAAAAGTCTTTGTGAGGAAGACCTGTATTGGATTTAATTTTGTATTTAGAGCCAAAATGAGATATGTTTATGCTGGAGCAATTAAAAACTGCTGAAAAACTTTTAGAGAAATTTGAGCCATTACTTAAAATAGTTACAATCATAGGATCATACAGTGTTCAACGTGAAAGGGACCTGGAGATTTTGTTCAGCATACCTGTGTTGTAGACTTGGGACCAGGCCCATCATTGGGCACCTTCATACAGTACCTGTGTTGCCAAGGAGCAATTAGCAGGACTGTCCCTTGATTCTCAGTTATGTTAGACTCACCCTTAGCACGGTTGACCATTTGGACCAGGTAATTCTTTGTGGTAGGAATTGTCTCCCCTACTAAGTAGGTGATGTAGCAGGATTTCTAGCTTTTGCCCACCAAGCTCTGTGAAGGTTGCGCCCTATGAATCCCTGTGTAAATTCTATACACAGTGAGGGTGTGAATGGTGTTCATGGAAAGGAGGTGGACCAGGCCAGCTTTCCTCTTGGTGTGAGTTGGTCCTACAGTGAGACTGGCATTTCTATGCTGATACAATGCAATATTTTGGTATGGGATTGTGTATACTCCTTCCTAACTTACTAGGTCTCACAAAGTAAAAGCTTTTTGAGTTCTAAATTGACCTTTTGAAGAATATTTATAACTTCTGCTTTTTTAGATAAAAATGATGCTTTGCATCATTTTCTCTCAATATTTTAAGTAGTAATATTTGGTTTACTAATGATATATAGCTTTCCTGTGTAATTTTTCTCCTTCTTCCAGATTATACCTGATTAACTCCCCTGTAGTGAGAGCAGAAAACCTCCGCTTTAAGGAGGAGGGTGTACGAGATGTCCTTAAAGATGTACTGATCCCATGGTACAACGCATATCGCTTCTTCGTCCAGAATGTTCTGAGACTCCAGAAGGTATGGACCTTGATGAGCTAAGTGTATGCCTGCAGCATCTCTATAATACCTCCTGTGCTGAGCTCTGAAGGGGAACTCTGCAAGTTCTTGAGACTGCTATTCTTTCTTGTGCAGTGCTGGGGAGATCCAGCACCATGGGGTGGCTATACATGAAGGTACAGTTAGGTCCCTGGCATCTGGGCTGTGCCAGGAGTATGGGATCCAGAGCTGGACCATCTAGGCAGGAGCTTACCTCTGCAGGACACAAAACCTCATCTGTAGAAGAAGAGTTATGTTATGTGGTCACTTAGTCAACTAGTTCTTAGTGTCAGGGACACCATCATGTTGAGTGAAATACCTCTTCCCTCATGGAACCAGTGGGGTGGGGAATTGAGGGAGACGTGAAGAGTCAGCTACTCTCAGCTTAGTGAGCACCTGGGGATGCACAGAGTCTTGAGGGCTGGCGCCAACTAATTTAGATCAGTGCTCAGGAACTGATTGGAACTCCAACTCTTTGGAGTGGCATTTGGGCTGACACTCTGAGAGTGACAGCAGTTCTTGATGGAGTTCTTATTGTGTTGTCAGGATCACAAGTAACAATGGTGATTTACCTGCTTGCCCAGAAGGCTTGTCCTAAGAAGATCTTGCTCTGGGACCACTTCCTAGAATGACCACTGTCAGGGTCTATCACTTTCATTACACAGGTTCCCATTTGTGCTTTTAAGCCCCAGGTTGGGTAAGGGCCTCAGTACCACTAATCTTCTTATCTCCAGCAGCTTGTAGGTAGAATTGCTAGGAAATTACTGTTGAATGAACATGTAACATTCAACTTTGTAGAGTCAACTCTGGTCATTGTGCTCTAGTAGGCAGATCACTTCTGTGTCTGGGCTTGACTTGTTCTGTTGAGAAGTAGACGGTGTGTTCACCTGAGTCTCCCAGGGTGGCCATTTCTCTGGGAATTGAGAAAGGCGGGCATCTTCCCCAGGTTCCCAGCTTTCTTCCTCTCTTTACATTCCTGGCACCTCTCCTGCATGTGGTTCTGAGCCATTTGGGGCCAATAGCCCTTAGGTGGATGTGGCAAGCCTCCGCTAAGGACTCAGGAATATAGACTAGATCAAACCCACTCATACCTGGGGCCTGTCTGATCATAGCAGCAGGATGCAGACACCACCACTAAGCACTTAAACCCAAGGAGAGAGGGTTTTACCCTGCTGCAGTTTAAGCCTGGTAGTGCTGCTACCTGAGAACCAAAGCAGTCTATTACTTGTTACTGCAGAGAGGGAACAGACAAAATGGGCTTTTAGGCTCAAGGAGGATTCTGGAAAGAAAAAAAGAAGATAAGATGGAACATTCTAGCTAAAGTGAACTGCCTTAGCATAGAAATTAATTCCTAGTACTCATTTTCAGTTTGTGGGTAAGCATTTTATCCTAGACAGTTTTATTGTCCTTCATGCTTTAGGTTTAAGGTACCTAAACCCTACACTTAGTGACAAGACTTTAGAATACCTCTTAATTTGTAATATCTATTGCAAATAGATACTTGGTGCAGAGAAGTAATTTTTTCCTACATTCTCTTCATTTCAGTCGAAAACATAATTGAAGACTTAATGTCCCACATTAGTACTTATCTTGAAAATATTGCTGAGAATCAGAAGCTTAGATTGGCTATAGGGCCTGGGGTTATTTTTTGTTGTTGTTATTTGCTTTTGCTACTTCTTTCAGTTTAAGTGATTAAAAGAATATTTTTTCCCCCAGTTTCTTTCCCCCCAAGCATGTGACTGTTTTTTTTAATTGCCCATTCCCAGGAAGAAGAAATAGAATTTCTTTACAATGAGAACATGGTTAAAGAAAGCCCCAACATTACAGACCGGTGGATCCTGTCCTTCATGCAGTCACTCGTTGGGTTCTTTGAGACTGAAATGGCAGGTAAGTTTCTCTGGGGCTGTCTGCCCAGAAATAAGGACTTCTATTCTTTTTAAAATCACTCTTTTGATATGTAACTGTCTATAAACATAGAGGAAATTTTGAGAGATTCAGAGCAATAGATAAAAAATAGTTTAGTCACTCAAATAATAGTTTTGTTAAACCCTATTATCAGAGGCTTAACAAGGCTTTGAGGCCCTCAGTGATTCTGTCTCTGAAGGACTCCTCAACAAGAGAATGCAGGCTTTGGAGCTTGATAGCCATCGTTTCAAAACCCAACTCTTGTTTCCAATCTGGAGGCTGACCTAACGTCTATGCCCCTCAATTTCTTTATCTGCATAATGCTTCTTAGAGTTGCTATAAGTCTTTAATAGAGGTGATTTATAAAAAAAAAAATTGGCAGATAATAGGTACTCAGTAAGTAGTTATCAATGTAGTTTTAATTTATTTTAAGGTCTAATTTCACTGTTAAATAATCTCTGTCCATTCCAGAAAAATCAGAAAATTTTGGAAAGCAATAATGAAATAGACATTTTGGTATATTACTCTTATCTAACAAGAGTTTGGTTATAGACAGAGATCGGGAAAGTACATTATGTTGGCTTCCTCATGGTTTCAGAATAATCATAGTCATATTTCCCATAGTGCAGGTAAGAAATTCTAAAAACTCTTGCCCAGGATGCCTCTGATAGTCTAGTAAAGTCGGCAGGCAGTGGCCTCTGGTCACAGTGAGGGTAAGAGAAGGCAGTTAATCTGTGGGGCCTAACATTATAGTGAGTGGCTGGAGCAGACCTGTAGTTCAGCATTAGCTTGATCACTGGTTCATGGACTACTAATCTTTTTGTATCATGCACCTCTTTAAACATGTGTAAAGATCTTGCCAGTCAAGCTAATGTTCAAATTGACATAAATGAGTGTTTGAGGCTGATTGCTGTCCCAGGAAGGATAGCACTGGAAGCCTGCACTGCTGCGCTTTCCTTAAACATGCTCACAGATAAGTGATATGAGTGGGTAGGAAATGTGGTTATTGTTGTCCAAGGCCCTTGTCGTCTTTGGGTACCAGCTACCATGACCTCCTGGAAAGCACATGTGCTGGTCTGCCTGGGAACTGGAGATAAGCAGCCATGAGATGAGAGTCATGTACAAGAGGTCAGGGAAACTCCCAGTGCTGTAGATCCAGACTGCTCAACCTTCCTGTCACCTTCATGCCCTCAGCTCTCTTGTTGGCAGTGTGGACATGAGAGCAACTACCTTGCAGAGTGGTGGTGGCCTCAGCAGTAGCTTCTGCTGTCTCTGTATATTGCGTATTCATTGTATGTGGGGTTCATTTACTCTCTAAGACAATGTTTCTCATCCTTTTTTATATCATGGCATACGTACTTGAACCTGTAAGTTAAATTTCTGCAGCACACTTAAATCATGTTGGTGAAAGAAAAAAATGTAAAAGAATATACTTATTGTGCTTTGAACTACTTTCAAAGATAAATTAATGATCTTTAAAAATTTCATCCTGGTCAGGCGCGGTGGCTCACGCCTGTAATCTTAGCACTCTGGGAGGCCGAGGCAGGTGGATCGCCTGAGCTCAAGAGTTCGAGACCAGCCTGAGCCAGAGCAAGGCCCCATCTCTAAAAATAGCCAGGTGTTGTGGCGGGTGCCAGTAGTCCCAGCTACTCGAGAGGCTGAGGCAAGGGGATCACTTGAACCCAAGAGTTTGAGGTTGCTGTGAGCTGTGACTCCATGGCACTGTACCAAGGGCAACAAAATGAAACTGTCTCAAAAAAAAAAGTTTCTGATCCTATTTTAATGCTCTCTGTGTGGCAGTATGTATATAGTATGTTAAGTTCCTTCAGAATCTCTCTTTAAAAACTTTGAAGTTAATACTTTTGTGCAACCGTGTTTTGAATAAAGCCATGACAGTGTTAAAAGCAAACAAAAATGCAGTACTCTTGATTTTTTTTTTATTGTTCCTGACTGTTCCTTGTTTTTTCTGTGACTGTTGTAACTTAAAGTTTTTGAAACTGAATTGTTTCAAATTAAACTGAGATTTGTAATAATTAAAAAATAAAAATAAAAAAATAAAAAATTTCATGGCATACCAGTAGAAAATCATTGCTCTGAGAGTTGAAACTTGAACATAGGAAACTTAAGCATCCTATAAAAATTGTAGTGAACCCTACAAATAATTTAGCCAGGCCTCTTCTACAGAATAAAAAAACACAAATTTCCATAGCACACCAGTTGAAAATCACTGCTCTAAGAGTTAAAACTTAAAACGTAGGAAACTTGAGCATCCTATAAACAGCATAGTGCTAACCCTACAAATAATTTAGCCAGGCCTCTTCTCTACAAAATAGGCCTCAGTCACTAAAATTAACTATCTAGGAACATGTGGGCAGCTCATGATTCTGGCCTGGGACTTGGCCCACCAGCACCTGAGTTCTCATCTTTGTGAACAGCAGCAGAGAATACCTCCTTAGCTTAAACCACAAACCTCATTTATATAATTGTTTCTTCTAATTTTTGGTCTTAATTCATTTTACTTGTGCTGTTTGATTTTGTGCAACAGAGAGTGTCAGTTAAAGGGGGGAATGAATGAGAATTCTTAAAATAAACCTTGTCTCAAACAGGATTGGCTAAATGCCCTCTTCTTTCTTTCTTTTCTTTTTTTTTTTTTTTTTTTTGTAGAGACAAAATCTTACTTTATCGCCCTCAGCAGAGTGCCATGGTGTCACACAGCTCACAGCAACCTCCAACTCCTGGGCTCAGACGAGTCTCTTGCCTCAGCCTTCCAAGCAGCTGGGACTATAGGCATCTGCCACAATGCCCAGCTATTTTTTTGTTGCATTTTGGCCGGAGCCAGGTTTGAACCCACTCCCTTAGTATATGGGCCCAGCACCCTACCCACAAAGCCACAGGCACTGCCCGGCTAAATGCCCTTTCTTTCCTGCTTACCCTCCAAGTTACTCAGAGAATCCTTCAAATCTGTTTAATTCCTCAAGATTTTTTTTTCCCCACTACCTTCTGTAGCTTTCTTCCCTTAAAAAGCCTGTTTTATTTTATTCACAGCTTATATCAGAGTCTCTCAACTGTAGCACCACTGACATTTGGGACAGATTATTCTTTGTTGGTAGCCCCATGCTGTGTCTTTACAAGATATTAAGCACCATCCCTGGGATCCACCTGCTAGATTCCAGTAGTACCTGTTTTCTCCCAAGTTATGACATCTACAGTGTCGCTTCAGGCATTACCAAATGTCCCCTGAGGGCAAAATTGCTCCTATTTGTGAACCACTGGCCAATCAATGCCTTGCCACTTAGCATCTAATTTAAGCTTTTTGCTTGTTTGTCCATAGCTCATGTTCAATGTAGTATGATGGAATGAGGCTGGGCTTTTATTAGTTCTGTTACATTGTACACCATGTAAACATTGCTTCCTAGAGTTTGTGGTGGGCAGCCTTGGGCTGTGAGCCACATGTTCTTGGATTTCAGTTTTTCTCACTGACAAATGGGAGTTCATTCCCATGTGACTCATAGAATAACATTTGTATGCATTCCCAAACACCATGACTACCATATGGTATATCAGTAAGTGAGCCTTTAGTTTGCTGCTTCTTGTCATACTAGGTGGAGTTCCTTGAATGGAAGGGACTGCTTGTTCTTTGTTGTTTCCAGCCTTCCCACCCCAGATGCCTGGTATGGACTAGCTGCCTGATTAATTTGTCTTACTTTTAGCTTATAGGCTTTATACTGTGGTGCCTCGCCTGGTCAAGTTTATAGATGTGCTGACTAATTGGTATGTTAGAATGAACCGCAGAAGATTCAAGGTAAGTATAGATTGCTTTTGGGAAAAGCAAAGTATATGAATTTTGTGAGTAAGAAGAAAAATAAGAACAGCCAAAACGAAAAGGAATATTTCAGATGCTTTCAGTTTTTGAAGCTGTCTTTTTCTTTTCCTTTTATATTGTACGTTAAGTGTATTTATTATTTGATTGGTAGGGACCTATAAGTTCTAAATGTCATTTTACATATTTTCACAATAGAATTATGTTCCCTTCTACAACTAGGAAACTGTTTATTGAGTATTTGCTGCAGACAGAACTTCTCTGTAGTTATTACGGGTTTAGAGTGAACAAAACTTGCCTGTACCAAGTGTGTAAATAATGGTATGGAACAAGAAGTGGTAGAAGCCCTTACTGCAGGCTAGCTGAAGGCTTCCACCATCCGTTAGCTCTGACTTAAAATATGTTAAGAATAAAAGTCAGTAACACAACTATACCTTCATTTTCTTTTTTGTTAAAATGTGTTAAACACCCACATATATACACATTTATCTGGAAGGACATATACTAGATTATTTACAGTAGTTGTGTCTAGATGATAATTATGGTAGAATTTGTTTTTGTTATCTTTGTCTTTGCTACAATTAAGTAGTATCTTTTTTTTAATGTGCAGTATATACTATTTTTAAAATAAGCAATCTTACCTAATTTTCTGTTAGCAACTGCTTCTGTCTGTTGTGTGTGGATCCAGTCTCCCCTCAGCTTTAGAGTCTCATAGTCAGGCCACTAGCTCAGGTGAGGATAGTCTGGGGACAGCAAGTGCATCTCCCAGCCAGGCCTCCTACACTGCTCTGCAAGGCCACTGTGATGGCACTGACCATAGGCAGCCTGTGGTTATGACCTGTTTCCTTGTCTCATGTCTTATTTGTATGCTGCATGCTCTGTGTGTGTTGCCTCTTTTTTGTTAAACTTCTTATTTGTTTTTATGGTAAAGGCTTATTTTTAGCAGTTAAATATTGATGTTGCTTTTTTTATTAGGGTGAAAGTGGCGCAGAAGATTGTGTTACGGCCCTAGAAACCTTATTCAGTGTTCTCCTTTCTCTTTGCAGATTGATGGTAAGATGCTTGGCCCCTTTTTCAACATGAGTTGTGTGTGATACCCTCTTGCTACAGCATCCTCCAAATACTTATTCTTTATTTGTTTAGCCAAAAATAGAAATAAAAGCATTATGATAGCTTATATATCCCGTTCCTTCTCATCTTAATGTGGTTTTTCACAATTATCTTTGGATAGTTGGTAGTTTCCTGAACTAATATCTAACTGAACAAATATATCACAATAATATTTTAACTAAATAATGAAAAATATGCAAGTAATTATTCAAAACATCTTTCTACTAGTTAAACTATTAATTAAATGACATACAAGTGAAAAATCTTCAATTCCCTATAACCTGTTTCTGCCACTCTGGTATGCTAAAATACTTTTATTACTTATCCAAAGGAAAATCTGCTTTATATGAGGTTGTGAGCCCAGTGCCTTCCATCCTTAACCTCATTTATCTTTATCCTGAAAAGCAAGTAGTATTTTCCCCCAGTTTACAAATGAAGTTTCTGAGGTTTAAGACTTGCAATCCTCCGTGCTCATTGACTTGGCTGGAACATGATCAGATCTCCTGTTTCTATTTTAGACAGCCTTCAGAAGTCTGAGGATGCTTAGGGTTTTTTGAGGTGATGGGGGGCTATAGTCCTGTTGCTGTTCTGCTTAGGTCTCTTTCATAGGGCATGTTTAGTAACTTCATGCCCATTTCTACACATACTTACTGTGTCATTCTTTATGAATGACATGATGTTCTGTCTTCATCCAGGCCCCCTATACACCTTTTCTCACTGAATTGATGTATCAGAATCTAAAGGTGTTGATTGACCCTGTTACTATTCAGGACAAGGACACACTTAGCATCCACTACCTCATGCTTCCCCATGTTCGGTAAGAATCAAATACAGATAAGCCTCGCCTGGGCCATGGAGAAGGGAGTTGAACATAGGGGGGCCCCAGCTCTCTAGGAAGAAATGGAGAGAGTGGGTATTTCCCTGCTGTAGCCCCTCACTACCCTGCCTCCCCTCAGGCTGACATGAGCTGCTCCTTAGGCTTCAGGCTGGGGCCCATTTTGACAAATGGCAGGAAGGATGCTCAGGGTAGAAGCCCTCTGCAGGGCTATGGAATCTGGGTGTGGGCTTGCTCCCTTGGGAGCTGCTGGGTGCTAAACACTGTCCTTCCCCAAATGCTTCTTTGGGAGGCCCAGCCACGGCATCCCTTTTCTAGCCTAATTCCCTCACTCAAAGCATGCCTATTGTTTTGAATTTTCTCCCTTTAAATCTAATCTCTTTCACATTCCTATCTCTACCACTCAGAGAGGAATTGATTGACAAGAAAACTGAAAGTGCAGTATCTAGAATGCAGTCTGTGATCGAACTTGGGCGAGTGATCCGAGACCGTAAAACTATTCCAATAAAGGTTTGAAATTTTATTTATATTTTATACAACACAGACCCAAATAATTAAGTCCTTGGAATAATTTTTGAAATAATGAGCTTTCAACAGTGGCCCATTTTTTTCTTTTTTGCAGTAAAGGTGTGAATGACTTTGTAATAGGTCATCTTGACTAGTTTGGGGCTTAGGATTCGGATAAACAGTATTGCATTTTTCTGTAGTTTAGAGGACTGAATGCTTAGTGAACTTTCTTCTCCCTTTTCCTCTCTAGTATCCTTTGAAAGAAGTTGTGGTTATCCATCAAGATCCAGAAGCTCTTAAAGATATCAGATCTTTGGAGAAGTATATCATTGAGGTAAGGTAGATGATTTGTGTGTTTTGGGTCCAAATAAACATTCCTTGAGAAGAGCTTTGTTATGATGAATATTTCTCAATAAAGTACACTTGGACTGTATAATTTATAATCTTTTGTAAATCCGTATGTGCACAACATATTTAACCATCTATATTTTATGCCTTCCTTGAAATCAACATAAATTTGATATATTTCTTTGAAAAATATTCCATGATCAGTGCATTTCTTTTTTTTTTTTTATAGAGACAGAGTCTCACTTTATTGCATTCAGTAGAGTGCCGTGGTGTCACACAGCTCACAGCAACCTCCAACTCCTGGGCTTAGGCGATTCTGTTGCCTCAGCCTCCCGAGTAGCTGGGATTACAGGCACCCGGCTATCAGTGCATTTCTTTACCTTTCATTTATTACCTTTGTTCACTTCTTTTCCCCAAAGTACTTTTTGATGGCTAACAATAAAACTTTGTTCTTTAAAATTACACAAGTGACTGCACATTGGCGATACACAATTGAAGCACTAGCATAGTATGTGCCCAGTAAAAGATGGGTCCCTCAGTACCCCATCTGTCTCTAGAGTCTTACCCTCTTAGGGATGTTAGGATTTTACACATGTACATGTATACATACATACACTTACTTATTTACATGCATACATGCCATTTGGGTTTATTTCTGCATATATAGGGTCATATATATAATAGTCTTTAACTCACTTTTTTAGTTATAATGTGTATGTGTGTATATATATATATATACATATATATATACTTTTTTGAGGGGGGCGAGGGAGGGAGGATTAGGGTCTTCTGCTGCTTAGACTAGAGTGCAGTTGTGGCATCATAGCTCGTAATCTCAGAATCCTGGGCTCAGACTCTCAAGTAGGTGTGTGTACTGTCATGCTCAGCTAATATAATATATCTTTTTAATCGCTATACTGTTTCTCCCTCGCTGCTTCATAATTATTTAGTTAAATTTCTATTGTTGGAAACTTAGGTTTTTGATTACTAACAAAAGGTATATGTGTGTATCTTTGTATATACATATATCAGCATATGAATGTTGGATAGATTCCAGAAGTGGAGTTTTGGAGGTTAAAATTGAAGGTACCCTATTAGTTTTCCTCCCCAAAAGCTTTATTTCAAGATTTTTTTTTTCCAAGACAGAGTCTCATTATGTTACTCTCAGTAGAGCACTGGCATCACAGCTCACGACAACCTCAAACTCTTGGGCTTAAGTGATTCTCTTGCCTCAACCTCCCAAGTAGCTGGACTACAGGTGCCCACCACAACACCTGGCTATTTTTTTATTGTATTTGTCATTGTTGTTTGGCAGGCCCAGTCTGGGTTTCAACCTGCCAGCTCTGGCATATGTGGCTGGCGCCCTAACAGGCGCCAAGCCTATTTCATGATGTTTTAAAACAAATACATTTCAATTTCAGTTTCAGTTCTTTTTACAGAATAAAAATTTTAATATATTAATATAGAAAATATTAATTCTGTATTCGTTTTTGAATTGCTTGGGAATTCTACACAAATATTAGAAGCCAAAAGTTATATTATGAATACTAAAATAAAATACCTTACTCATTTATAGTGAGATTAATTAATGCAGTTAAATATAATGGCAAACTGGATGTTCCATTGTTATTTACTTCATGCTACGTTATTCATGTTATTTACTAACATGCTATGATGTTTCATTTCATTTTCCTATCTCCTAATGTACTATCATCATTTGCTATTGGTTATCTTTTACCAGCTGTGAAGGCATGAAGTATTATAATTAACTGAGTCTTCTGGTCACTTGATTGATTAGTTAACCTTGTGGTGTACTGAAATTGCTTATGCAAAGGTTGCCCTTGAAGGACAAAGTTTATTTCGACTCTTTAGTCCTTTTCAGTTATGCCCAACTGTCTTGATTGATTTTAATAATTAATAAGAAGCATTTTTTTCATACTGTACAAGTAAACAATTTTTAAATGTATTTATAGAGTTGTACAACTATCACCACAATTTTAGAACATTTTATCATCCCCCAAAGAAGCCCAATATTCATTAACACCCATATACCATTTTCCCCTCAAAGTTCAACCATTCCCTTATAATCAAAAACCTATTTTGTGTCTCTGGACATTTCAAATAAGTGAAATGATACACTTTTGTGATACTTTGTGTCTGGCCTATTTCACCTCACATGATGTTTTCATAGCTGGTTCATGTCATAGCATGTATTAGTGCTTCATTCTTTCATTATTGCTAAGTATCTCATTTTATGTATATACCACATTTTGTTTATACATTCACAGTTAATGGACACTTGAGTTGTTTTTACTTTTCGCATATTAACGAATAATGGTTTTCTGGACATCTGCATGTCTATGTTTTTTATGAACATGTTTGCATCACTCTCGTTTTTGTTTCCTCTTGTGCACATTAGGAATTGAATGTTCGAAAAGTTACGCTGTCTACCGATAAAAACAAATATGGCATTCAACTAAGGGCAGAACCAGAACACATGGTCCTGGGGAAGCGTCTGAAGGGAGCCTTTAAGACAGTAATGACATCTATCAAGCAATTGAACAATGAGGAGCTGGAACAGTTCCAGAAAAGTGGTGGGTGTCTGCTCAGACAGGGGCACCATTAACGTCCTCAGGCTGAAGGATCTTTCTATATTTAGGTTCCTGTGTGACTTTTAATATCACGTCCATTTCTTAATTGCTAAGTATCCCTTTGTATGTATATACCACATTTTATTCTTTATTTTTCTCATAATAAAAATGTTTATAATAATTCTGATGCTTTAGGAAGAAACCAGAAATGCTTCTAACCCACCACCCATCTGTGTACCATAGGTTGAGTACCTGCTCTCCATTGTTTAATATGCAGCCTAATAGACGCTGGCATACTGTTAAAATTCAAGTTTATTTTCTCCAATTACATATACAGTCGTATAATTATAGCCTTATAAAATGGAAGTCACACTATAAATTCAAACTTCTCCCTTTTTATTTTTTCCTAATTATGTTATATATTTTTATTTTGCATTTTCATTTTATATTATAAATATTTTATGTATTTCTACTCTTTGAAATGCTATTTTAATAGACACATATTTTTCTTCATGTGCATACTTGATAATATTTTTAACTAGTCTTATTATTGGTATATATGTTGTTACTAGTCTTTTAATGTAAATGATATTGAAGTGAATATTTTTGCATGTAATTATTTTGTGGAATTGACTCATTTCGGGTTAGTTATTACTAAATCAGATGGATGGATCTTACCTTTGAATTCTAGAAATGCTAATGAGAGCCTAGAAAATCTGTCCACCTGGTGAGAGAGACCTGAACTCTCTGGACTTCATGACCCAGCAGCTAGTGTTCCCCAGGAGTATGCAGATGTTGCTTATAGAGAGAAAGAAAATGGGTTTTGGCAATGTCATAAGGAAGAAGGGAAAATTTTCAAAAGGAAAGATTACAGTATTTTTGGAGGAAAGGGAGTTAGCATTGTGGTTTAGAGCTTCCTGCTGAGGAGGAGTTGAAACTTATCACAGTTTTTCAGAAATATCCAGAGTCCATTAGCTCAGTCTCTCTTACTGAACAAGACTAGATTCATTTATTCAGTAAATAGTTTTTAAAGCCCCAGTATAGAGCTGAATAAGATTTTGTTATTACTCTCATGGTGCTAACAGACATTGAAGGTTTATGGAAATAATTATAGATTGGATAGTTTCTTTGACGCAAAAGGCTAGAGTTAGATGAGAACATATACAGGGAGCCTAACCCAACAGTGGAATTAGGGAAAGTAATTCATCTCCCTCTCTCATCCCCCCAGAGAGCATTTCAAGGTACTCAGGAACTTTTAGCTTTGCCATGATTAGAGTCATGCTTAGGGGAGGAAAATGGAATCATACTTAGTCTAAATATGGCTGCTTGATATCCTGCAGCTGTGCTGGGGTACAAGGTGTTTATTATTAGAGCTCCCTCTGAGTTGAAAATAGTAAGCTGGGAGCTCTTGTGAGAAGTGAGGTTTAAGGACTCAGGTGATGATTGATTATGGAAATTGGAGGAAATGTCTCTATGATTCCACAAATTCTCAAGATAGAATTAATCGAACATAAGAGGGTAGCAGCTAAAACTTGAAACTTTACTAATTCAGCTGAAAATGTTAAGAGTAATATGTTATTTGATCAACCTTCAAATCACAAATCTGAGTTGTTTCACCAGATAGCCAAAACATTAAAAAGTCTTAAAATAAACTTTATTTGAAACTGAAAGCCTACTGTTTCTAACTGTAGTTTCTCAATAGACCGTCCTGCACTGATGGGAAAGAAAATAGTTTTTAGAACACAGTGACATAAAGTAAAACAACAACCTAATTTCAGTGCCCAAGAAGGTAATTGTCAGTGACCACAGCAAGCTTACCTTAAGGTTGGAAATGTAAGGTTTCAGCAAGTGGATGTTGGAAACTTCCCACAGCAGCTATACAGACACTCTTCCTCCTCTGGACAGCATGCTGCCCAGTGCTTCACATTGTCCATTTCATTTTCGCTATTACACCCTGCTCAGCAGATAGAATACCAGGCCATACAACCAGTGAGTGGTGGGCCTACCTAAGTCCAGTTTTATTCTGAAGACAGTATTTGCTTCATAACATCATGCTGCTGTGTGTTTATGGTGGGGATTTGTTGCCTGTTGGTGTGTTCCCTTAGGTTTGGCATGGATTTGGACCTGAGACCTTATGTAAAACAGTAGACATTGGTGATGACTGAACCATCTACAAGGTAGCATAGTGCAGTCTAAATGAAGTTTGTCACATTCTTGGCTATAGCAGTGACATGAGTCAGGAGGAAATAACTCTGTGCTGTTGTACAATTCTCATTAAAAGGGAGCATATACTGGTAGCACAGCAGCTCAAAGAGGGAAGGGGTTGATTGAGTAACAGTACAACTGCTTCTCCCAATAGGAACCATTGTTGTGGAAGGCCATGAATTACATGAAGAAGACATCCGCCTCATGTACACATTTGATCAGGCCACGGGTGAGACTGCGCAGTTTGAAGCACATTCAGATGCTCAGGTATTTTTTTGTTCTGAGAAGAACTCCGAGAAGAAAGTGTTTTACCTATGGCTTTTCTTATAGTGTTGGCAACTTTTCCCAGGGTAAAATAAATCAGTTATTTGTTTTAGATTGGCTTTATTAAATATCTCTGTGATACATGTATGCCCTTAACATAGACATTTGTTTACAATGGATATAAACATTTTATGCTTTCTACATGTATTGTCCTAAGCATTAGGTTGCACCAAAATGATCCATTCAAGGAACCAACCGTCAGTCATGGACACAAGAAAGTAACAGCAAATTTTTACTGTTCTGCTGGGAAGTTATTTGTGGTAGAGTTGAGGGTAGTCAGGTCACCCATCCTTAGGCCTTTACACAGGACCTTGAGTTAGATGTGGATAGAACTCCATGTAGGTCGACAGTGGCAAGAAATCAAAGATGCAGTATGTAGGAAAAAAAGTAGGCAGGGAGAAGGTTTCTAAACAATGAGAGTGGACAATCCTTCCTGATTATTGCAAATGTTAGGGGCCTGAAAAATTATTCACACTTATAGAAGTATCATCTTGTGCTGTTTCCAAGCTTCTTGATAAGGCTTACATGTTGTAGGAGGCTGTAGTAGCTAGGCTGACTGAAATTTCAAGCTTATTTATTTCAAGTTTTACCTGCTGTGCCATTGTGAAGTAAGTTAAGTTTATTCTCTGATTGAATTTCCTCAGAGGTAAATGAGATGATGCCTAATTTACAGGGCTTTTGTAGAATGTATTTTGTTCTTTACAATAGTGACGGTGTTATTATTACTATATTATAATCAATAACTTTCAGAATATATGAGAAAAATAAAGACTGACAAAAAGACAATAGTTTAAACTAAGTCATATAAAAAGTATTGTGGTCCGTTGTAGATTATGTCTTGAATCACACAAACCAAAGGATCAGAAGGGTTATGGTATACAACTATAACTTGAATTTGGCTGCTTTGAGGCCTTTGATCTACTTGTTCATGGTATGAAAAATTGTGTTGCTGAAGGGGTTTCATGATTGTTGATTTTACTTATTAGAAGAGTTGATATTGCTTAATTGATCACTATTGCTCAGTTGTGTAAATAAGTAGTACCACATTATAGATGTCTCAGAATTTAGTTTAAATAGCATTTTGCTGGTTTTGAAAGAAATGTTTCTCTTTATTTGATTGTCATGACTTGTTCTATTCATTCTCCAGGTCCTGGTTCTTTTAGATGTCACCCCTGACCAGTCAATGGTGGATGAAGGAATGGCTCGAGAAGTCATCAATCGAATCCAAAAACTTCGCAAAAAGGTTGGTTCGTCAGGCAGTGCCTGTGGCTTAAAGGAGTAGGGCACCAAAAAACTGCAAAAAAAAAAAAAAACGGTTGGTTTGTCAGCTTAAGAATAAGCTACTGTTTTGAGGGGTTTTTTTGTTTGGGTTTGATTTTTAGGGGATGATAGGAAAGGTAGGTAATATAAATCATAGTGATCAATTAATAATAACGATTCCATCATTATCATTCTAGTCAGATTGTACTACTCTGCAGGAAAGACAGGCCTCTTACTCCTCACTCACCCCCAAAATGTTGCTTTCAGCAACTCATGCCCTTAATCCATCCTTTTTCAATTCTCTTGGGCTTCCACCAATAAACCCTTCTGACTGGTGCACAAGGTAATTGGAGGTGACAGTGTCTCCTTGAGGAGGAGATAAATACAGTTGGTATATAAGGGTTCCTACCTCAAGGAAGAAATTTCTGGCTCTAGACAGAGCTGGGGTAGTTTTTCCTCATGAGAGAGCTGGGGAAAGGCACACAGACCCCATTGCCTGGAGAGCCCCAAAGAAGAGAATCAGGAAGCTCTTATCATGGAGGGCATTGATATCAAGGTCCCTCTCCATACATTTTCCTTCTCTGGCCAGATGTCTGAGACACAGTTTGAGGAGGCCACTCCAACAGACAATTTGGGGTGGTAGGGTGAGGAATTTCAGAGCTTTGTATATCAGTTATCAGTTATTTCTTTAAGACGCTGGTTGTGCTAGGAAAAGACAATTGCTCTATGTACAAAGAGTGGGGGAAAGAACACAAACAAGTTACATACTGCAGTGCAATTAGCCTTATAGTCTTTTTTTTTTAAATGCTTAACTTTTTTATTGTTTACTACCAACAAATAAAAATAACAAAATCCATCTCAAGCTGAAAACCTTATAGCTCTTCTTGTGTGGAGTAAAACACAATAGCCTTATAGTCTTAATAGATCACCCAAGGAGGGATGAGCAGGTGACTGCCCTTCCATGATGATTCCACGTGGGATCATCAGCCCTTCAACAATGCCTTACATTTTGATTAACAAAATGTGCTTCCCTTTTGAAATTTTCTATATGTGCTTTCAGTGCAATTTGGTTCCAACTGATGAAATAACAATTTATTACAAAGCAACATCTGAGGGGAGATATCTGAATAATGTCATTGAAGGCCACACGGAGTTCATACTTTCCACTGTAAAGGCTCCTTTGAAACCATATCCAGTTCCTACATCAGATAAAATCCTTATTCAAGAAAAAACACAGGTGAGCTCTGAGTTATGTTCGACTACTAAAAGTTTTAAGTTTATGTAATCGTATGTTGATATTATATTTACCAGAAGAAATTGGCATAGTACTCAGTCCTGGCTTACTGCTTTCAGTAGTAATAGGGAGGGTTAGAGAGTAGAAATCCAAAACAGGTAGAGGGGGAGAAAAAGCAGAACTGTTGACACAGCATTTCTGTTAGGAAAAGTAACGAGGGTGCATGAGATTTGCCAGGAAATAAAGTGGCTATGTGGCCCTATTTCTCTAACACTAGAAAAACCAACATTTTTCTAGTAATTACATGTATTGTTAAAATAAACAGTTAGCCAGGTACAGTGTCTCATGCCTATAATCCTACTACTTTAGAAGATTGAGCTGGGAGGATTGGTTGAGGCCAGAAATTGGAGGCTTGCTCAAGCAAGAATGAGACCCCATCAGTACAAAAAATAAAAAAGTTAGCCAGGTGTTGTGGTGGGCACCTAGAATCCCAGCTGCCAGCAGGCTGGGACAGGAGATGTGCTTGAGCCCAGGAGTTTGAGGTTGTAGTGAGCTGTGATAATATCACTGCACTCCAACCCAAGTGATGGAACCAGACCCTGTCCCCAAGAAGAAAAGCATTTAGCTTTTACGGTAGTAGGTTTTGTATAAAATTACAATAGCATTTTTTGTTATTACATCTAGGAACTTTAGATTTAACTATGAAAATCTGATTCCAAGACATGGAGGATATTGGCTCATAATTCAGAAGTAGGTCACTTATAATATGTCTTGGTCACTTACTTATACATTTTTTCCTTGTCTCTTTTCTTTACATGGGACAAACAGGACAGATAGGAAGGGCTGAAAGTAGCTGGTTGGAGTGATTTGCAGTATAGCTTCATTTTCTATTTTGCATATTGTGTAATTATTGCTGATACAATTAGAAAAGGAGATTTACATTTTTAAGAGAACAGGGTAAAAGGATAAAAAATGGGTATATAAATTACAGCTCTTGACTTTTTCATGACATTGAGTATGTTCTCAGAATTGTGTAGAGCTGTTGTTCTTACTGAGATGTTACTTGGTATTGTGGCACATTTCAGTAACATCCTGTAATTACTTAGTCCTGTGTTCTCGTGTGCTCAGTTAAAGGGGTCTGAACTGGAAATTACACTCACCAGAGGATCATCCCTGCCTGGTCCTGCTTGTGCATATGTCAATCTTAACATTTGTGCAAATGGCAGTGAGCAAGGTAAGAATAAATGAATTCCAAGGTTTGTATGGATTTTTTTTTTTTTAATTAAACCAATGGGCATTTTTAAGGCTATTAAAAGGGAATTGGTAGAATCAGATAAGTTTTTTTGAAAAATACCATGAAAATGAATCCACTAAAGTAAAAGAACAGATTTGCACTTGTGGGAAGGTAGAGTAAATGTACTTTTCCCCCATTCCTCCCACTAAGTACCTCTTAAACACCTTGGATACTATATATAAAAATAAACATAAGAACACTCTCACAGATGGAGTAAAGAAAGCAGAGCAGCCAGAGACCTTGTAATCAAGTAACATAACATTAGTGAATTACCTGGATTTTCTTTTTTGCCGCATGTATTCCAAACTTAGAGCATAAGAAGCTGGCAACCTAGAATTGTCAACAAGTATAGACAATGTCCCAACAAAGTCTTACTATCTCTAGACAAAGGATTAGAAGTGAAGCAGCCTAGCAAGACAGAAATTTTAGATAATTTAACTGCTCTACTTCAGCAAAACACCACAGGAAAAAAAACTGTCCCTGCCACTACCCACACAAGTGAAGGCCAAATGGGAGAGTCTAGACTTTCATTATTGTTAGCTCGAAAATCCTCGGAATACCCTAGACTACTATGGTGGTCTCACAGAAGACCAAGCAGGGACCCCGGACTTTCTTTCTAGTAAGGCAGTGATGAGCCCCTCTGCCCAGGGAATGCTTGTATTTATATCCTCACTGGGTGGTAACAAGACTTCTTTCCCCCTCACAACAACATGGCAATAATGAGGCTACATACTACCACCACTTCCTGAGGTGTCAGTAAAGGCTACATGGGGAGCAGTAAAGAGGCATTACTTTTCCTGGCCAAGGAGATAGTGGTGGAGACCTCGAGGGGAGTGAGAATTCCCTCCCCCACCACCCTCAGCAGTAGTAAAAAGGAGTCCTGACCTTGGTGTCAATGGAAGCTGATAGTGAACTTGGACTTCTACAGAGTTTTCATAAAAAACCTAGTCTTATAATACCTAAAATAGCAAGATATCAGTGGAAATCACTTAATCATACCAAGAACCAGGAAGATCTCCAACTGAAGGAAAAAAAATCCATAGATGAGAATACCAAGATGAAGAAATGATAGAATTATCCGACAGCATTTAAAGTGGCCATAACAAAATTGTTTCAAAGAGCAAAAACATGCAGTAGAAGCAAATGAAAAATACAAAGCCTCAGCAAAGAAAGATACAAAGAATATTCGAATGGAAATTTTAGATCTGAAAAATATAACTAAAATAACACTCAATAGATAGATTCAAAAATAAAATAGAAAAGGAAGAAAGCAATCTGTGAGCTGGATGATAGAGCGATAAAGGGTATTCATTCTAAATAGAGGTTGGGCAAAGTGGCTAACACCTGTAATTCTAGCCCTCTAGGAGGTTGAGGCAGATGGATCACTTTAGTCTTAGGAGTTTGAGATCAGCCTGAGCAAGAGCAAGACCCTGTCTCTACTAAAAAAAACAGCTGAGCATTGTGGCAGATGTGTGTAGTCCTAGCTGTTCAGGAGGCTGAGGCAAGAGGATCACCTGAGTCCCAAGAATTTAAGGTTGCTATGAGCTCTGTCTCAAAAAAAAAAAAGGCAACCACAGAATGTTGGAAAAAATCTAGAGCCTCAAGGACATGTGGAACAAGTAACAAAAGATTAACATTCTTGTCATTAGATTAAAAAAAAAAAAAGGAAGAGATGAGAGAGCTGAAAAGGTAAATAAATAATAATCTGTAAACCTACAGATTCAAGAAGGTAAGTGCCATCGTCTCAATGTTTGTGTCCCCCTAATGTTCATTTGAAAATCTTAACCCCCAAGGCAATGGTGTTGAGAGGTCGAAGCTGTGGAAGGTCATGAGAGCAGAGGCTTCATAAATGAGAATTGTATCCTTATGCCATTCAAATTGTTTTTCTGCTATAAGATGTTGCATTTCTCTCCCAAAGGTCTATTTATCCCTTCTAAGGTGTGAGGACACAGAAAGAAAAAGGTATCTATGAACCAGAAAATGGGCACTTAAACATCATATCTGTTGGCACCTTTATCTTGACCAGCTCTCAATCTCTAGAACTGAGAAATAAATTTCTGTTGTTTATAAGCTACCCAGCCTGTGATATTTTGTTAAAGCAGCCTGAATGCTTTAGTAGTAAAACCCAAACAGCATGAACCCCAAAATATGCACATCAAGATAAATCATGGTCAGACTTCTGAAAACTAAAGACAAACTCTTGAAAGCACTGAGAGAAATGCAATGGCTACGTTATAACAGAAAAACAATTTGAATGACATTGAATTTCAGTAGCCACAAAGGCCAGAATGTAAAAGATAACATTTTCCATGTGCTAAAAATAAGTACAGTCTACTCAGAATTTTATATTAATTAAAAAATCCTTCAGCATAATGGAAAAATCGAGACATTCGCAAGTGAATGAAAACTAAAAGAATTTGTTGCCAGCAGTCCTAAAAGAATAATTGAAAGAGGTTCTTAACATAGAAGAGAATTCAGAAACATCAAGAAGGAAGAAAATTAGAGAATCAGAATAGAGTGTTAATTCAATTTCCTGCCACCTAAACCTTCTAAACTATAATTCATGGTTGCAACAAGCACTATAACATGGTTTGATGTGGTCTTTTACATATATGTATTGTAAGTCCTTAACATCGTCAATAAATTTTTGGAAACTGAAAACTTTTTTTTAAGACAGAGTCTCACTCTGTTGCCCTGGATGGACTGTTGTGGCATTATAGCTCACAGCAACCTCAAACTCTTGGGCTTAAGCAGTCCTCTTGTCTCAATCTCCTGAGTAGCTAGGACTACAGGCCACCTTGCCCAGCTAGTTTTTCTGTTTTCAGTAGAGACGAGGGTCTCACTCTTGGTCAGGTTGGTCTCGAACTCCTGAGCTCAAGCTGTCCACCTGCCTTGGCCTTCCAGAGTGCTAGGATTTTAGACATGAGCCACTGTGTCCAGCCAGAAACTGCAGTTTTAACTGAAATAACATAATATGTGCCATAGGAATTTAACTATGGTAAAATTGGTTTCCTTGGACTGTATGTCATTTCACTTAAAGTCACAGTGTCAAGGAACCTATTGACAACATTAAGTGAGAACCTACTGTATAAGAAATAGTTAAGACTATTCCACATAGGGCAGAGTAAAAGGAGATAAGTTTTCTGTGTTTCTCCACAAACTGATAAAACGTTGATATCAGTAGACTTCAGCAATAAGCCTATACCAAGGGACATA
The DNA here is from genome assembly GCA_963573935.1 of Arctocebus calabarensis. Lineage (NCBI taxonomy): Eukaryota > Metazoa > Chordata > Mammalia > Primates > Lorisidae > Arctocebus > Arctocebus calabarensis. Next base: position 21,835 of record CAUYON010093591.1, read on the forward strand.
TAATATAAAACACTAGATAAAAACTAGAATTCTAAAATATGTTTAACCCATATAAAGCTAGGAAAAAGGAAACAAGAAACAGAACAAATAGAAAACAAATTAAATGGAAGATTTAAGCTCTAATATCAATAATTGTACTCCATATAAAGTGATCTAAATACACCAATCAACAGAGATTGGCAGCATTATTAAAAACATTAGAGGTCAGGCATGGCTTAAAGCCTGACCACTTTGGGAAGCTAAGGCAGGAGGATATTTGAAGCCAGGAGTTAAGATCAGCTTGGGCAACATAACAAGACTCTACCTGTACAATAAAAAAACCTAGCTGGATGTGGTAATGTGCCCCCCCAACCCCCCATCAGCTTTTCATGAGGCTGAGGTAAGATGATCTTTTGAGCCCAGGATTTCAATGTTGCAGTGAACTATGGTCGTGCCACTACTTTAGCCTGAGCAACAGAGTGAGACCTTGCATGCCCCTCCAAAAAAAGAAAAGAAAAATTTACCCAACTATATGGTATCTTTAAGAAAATCTTCAAATGTAATAATATAGATAGGTTGGAGTAGAAAAAGATGTACAATGCAAACAGTAATCAGAAGAAAGCACAATCACTATGTTTATATTACATGAAATTGAATTCAGAGCAAGAAAATTATCAGTGATGTTAAATAATGATGGAAGTATCAGTATACAAAGAAGCCATAATGACCCTAAATGTATACGCATATAGCACCAGCTGAAAAACATGAAATACATGAAATAAAATTGTAGACATGGAAGGAGAAATAGACTCAGTGCCTGTAGCTCATGGTTAGGGCGCCAGCCACATACACTGGGGCTAGTGGGTTCAAACCTGGCCTGGGCCTACTAAACAACAGTGACAACTACAACACAAAAAAAGCAGAGCATTGTGGTGGGCACCTGTAGTCCCAACTACTTGAGATGCTGAGGCAAGAGAATCGCTTAAGCCCAAGATTTGAGGTTGCTGTGAACTGTGATGCCACGGCACTCTACTGAGGGTGACATAGTGAAACTCTGTCTAAAAAAAAAAAAGAAGGAGAATAAATCTACTTTTATAGTTTGAGACTTCAACATGGCTCTTTGAACAATGGACCATGGAGAAAGAAAATCAGTATCTAACTGACATTTGTAGAGAAACTTGCTCAACAGCAGCAGAATATATATCATTTTTGGGCTGTTACAGAATTTTGCTAAGATAGATTAACTTGGCCCCTGGACCATAAAACAAACTTAAAAGAATTGAAGTCAGAAAGAGTATGCCCTGTCTTTACAGTGAAATCAATCTATGAATCAGTATCTCAGTAACAGAACAATGAATAGAAAATCTCCACACTTGTGAAAACTAAACAATATATTTCTACATAATGCAAAATTAGGAAAGATATCTAAAGGGAAAAAAAGAACTGCATGAAAAGGAAAACACAAAATCAAAATATGTGTAATGAAGCTTAAGTGATGTTGACAGGGAAAATTAATTACATTGAAGACTAAAGGAGGAGGTAGCGGTTTTTAAGAGGAGAATCAGTGCAGTTGAAAACAGGAAAAAAAGGTCCAGGTGCAGTTGCTTGCGCCTGTAATCCTAGCACTCTGGGAGGCCAAGGCAGGTATATTGCTTGAGCTCAGGATTGGAGACCAGCCCAAGCCAGACTGAGACCCCATGTCTTTTTTTTTTTTTGAGACAGAGTCTTAAGCTGTCGCCCTGGATAGAGTGCCGTGGTAATCGTGATATCATAGCTCACAGCAACCTCAACTTGGGCTCAAGTGATCCTCTTGCCTCAGGTTTTCTATTTTTAGTAGAGACGAGGTCTCGCTTTTGTTCAGGATAGTCTCAAACTGGTGAGCTCAGGCGATCTGCCCACCTCAGCCTCTCAACGTGCTGGGATTACAGGGATGAGCCACCTTGGAGACCTCATCTCTAAAAATAGCCAGATGTTGTGATGGGCACCTGTAGTTCCAGCTACTTGGGAGGCTGGGGCAAGAGAATCATTTGAGCCCAAGAGTTTGAGGTTACTGTGAGCTGTGATGCTACATCACTCTACAGGGGGTGACAAAGTGAGACTGTGTCCAAAAAAGAAAACAGGAAAACAATAGAAAAAGTGAATGAAACAAAAACCTGGTTCTAAAACAAAAATTAATAAAATCAATAAATCTCTATCAAAACTGAGTAGAAAAAGACATAATTACCAATAATAGGAATGAAACAGGATATTAATGTAGACTCTGCAAAAACTAGTAAGATAAGCAAATATGAATAAACCTCCACAAATAATTTGACAACTTGGATGAAATGAACCAATTTCTAAAAAATGCAAACTGTCACAGCTGACCTGATACAAAATCAATAATCAATTTGGCCCTAAGACTGTTAAGGGGATCGAATTCATAATTTGACATTTCTAGGCCCAAATAGTTTGGAGAATTTGATCAGATTTTTAAAAAAATTAACATCAATTCTGCACAAATTCTTCTAGAAAATAAAAAGAGGAGAATACATTCCCTAACTCATTTTATAAAGGTAATGTTACTCTGTGACCAAAACCAGATAAAGATAGCATTGAAAAAAAATTGACAAATATCTTTTATGTATATAAATTAAAATTCTTATCAAGATATTATTAAATAGAGTTTAGCTAGTTGCATTTACATAAACTCGTGCATCATGATCAAGTGGGGTTTAATAACAGTTATGCAGAGCTGTCTGATACTTAAAAATCAGTCAATAGAATCTGACATGTTATCAGACTAAAAGATTCTGTGTCTGTAGCAGTTAATGCAGAAAGTTCATTTGAATACTCATTCGTGGTAAAAACCCTCAGAAAAATAGGAAGAGAGAGGATGTTCATCACCATGGTAATGAACATCTACAAAAATCCTACAGCTACCATTATGGGGAAAGCCTGAATTCTTTCTGACTAATGTCTGGAGCACAGCGAGGATGTTCATTTTTATAGCTTTTATTCAACATTGTATTGGAATTTCTAGCCAGTAGACTAAGGCAAAAAAAAAAGGGAAATAAAAGGCATACAGATCAGAAAAGGAGATGGTGTGGTTGCCCCTGTAGAAAATCAAATTCTACATAAAAACACTTGGCTCACAGTGACTGGATTCAGCGTGTGATGTGAGACCTCAGTTTTGGTCTGCCTACTAGTACCATTGCAGCTGTTCCCATGGTGGTTGCATGTATATTTGAACCTGTGGTAATGTGTTAGGCAATATGTGATCCTTGAACTGCTACACAAGTTCAGTGATATTGTGTGACATGTGATTTAGTCCACCACTGCCAACATCTGCCAACATCCTGGCTATCTGGGATGACCCTATAGAAGGAATCAGTTGGACAGTTAGTAGGTGTGCATTATTAATGTTAACAAGGCCAGAATTCTGTATCAGGTTCAATCACAGGGACAGTAGACTGAACAGTGACAAGATAGGGTTAATCCAACTGCCAGGTCCACCACTGCCTATTCTTGGGTTAACTAACCAACTAGAAAGAAAAGCTCCCAACTCCCAAGATGATTATTTTCCTAGGAATGGCTTCAAATGTAACCACAGATTGGTTGTCCATTTTAATATGATTTGATATGGTTCTCAATTTATTTTTCTGCTGAAAACATTCGTGTTATAAGGAAAGAACTACAAATGATCTTTAAATCTACTGAAAGTATTTTTGGCCATTTTTTGTACCTATTGGATATAAACATTAATTGTATGTATTTCCAAAATAATTAAATAAAATCATGCTACTTTTACAAAAGAAAAAACTTTTTTCTGTTTTGAGACAAGGTCTCACTCTGTTACAACCCCAGGCTAGAGTGTTGTGGCATCAGCCTACCTCACAGCAATCTCAAACTTTTGGACTCAAGTGATCCCCCTGCCTCACCCTCCCAGGTAGCTGGGACTATGGGTGCTCACTACAATGCCCAGCTAATTTTTATGTTTTTAGTAGCGATGGGATCTAGTTCTTGCTCAGGCTGGTCTTAAACCCTTAAAATCAAGTGATCCTGCCATCTCAGTCTTCCAGAGTGTTAGGATTGACAGTTATGAGCCATAGCATCTAGCCAAAATAAAAAACTTTTAAGTCATAGGATATAAGACAAACATAGAAAAGTCAAATTTATATATGTTTAATAGCAGCTCTATCTATGAAATAATAATACTTCTAACAACTGTAAGCCTTGAGGGTTTCTTTTTTTTTTTTTTTTGAGACAGAGCCTCAAGCTGTCACCCTGGATAGAGTGCTGTGGCATCACACTCACAGCAACCTCCAATTCCTGGGCTCAAGCGAGTCTCTTGCCTCCACCTCCCAAGTGGCTGGGACTACAGGCGCCCGCCACAACGCCCGGCCATTTTTTTTTTTTTTTTGGTTGCAGCCATCATTGTTGTTTGGCGGGCCCGGTCTGGATTCGAACCCGCCAGCTCAGGTGTACGTGGCTGGCGCCTTAGCCTGTTGAGCCACAGGCGCCGAGCCACCTTGAGGATTTCTAAATGGCACAAAATGAAAAATGAGGCTCGGCACCCATTGCACAGTGGTTAGGGTACCAGCCACATACACCAAGACTGGTGGGTTCAAAACCAGCCCGGGCCAGCTAAACAACAATGACACCTGCAACAGAAAATAGTCAGGCCTCGTGGCAGGTGCCGGTAGTCCAAGCTAGGTGGGCGGCTGAGGCAAGAGTCACTTGAGCCCAAGAGTTTGCTGTGAGCTGTGACACCACGGCACTCTGCCAAGGGCGACATAATAACACTCTGTCTCAAGGAAAAAAAAAAGGAAAAAAAAATGAGGATCATAAATACAAAGATTTAAATCTAGAAAAAGACAAGAATAGATTGCCTGGTAGAGTTCTATCCCTGGACCATACCTACAAAGGATTGCCAAAACATATACTAAAGGTATATATAGTGTACACCTGGGGAAAGAAATAGAACTCGATACCTTCCCCTACCCCATATCCATTTTCTTCCAAATTTAACATTTTCTGGTTAAGTTTTTTCTGATTGAAATCTTGGTTTTTGTGGCTTTTTAGGTGGAGTATTGCTTCTGGAAAATCCAAAAGGGGATAATAGGTTGGACCTTTTAAAGCTGAAAAATGTTGTCACTAGTATTTTTGGAGTTAAAAATACAGATTTGGCAGTCTTCCATAATGAAACAGGTATGTGGAAAGTGAGAGCAGGTCTGTGTGTTTTGATACAAGATGGATTGGTGAAGGTCTTAATTTGATGTCGATTACACTGCATAATTTTTGTGTTTTTCCTGACTCTTGAGTCAAGGCTGGGCTCTTCAGCAATGCCAGCCTTCAGTGTCTATCTGTGCCCCTCTCTGTGTGATATTGCTGAAAACCCTGAACTTAACTAGGTGGTGAAAGTTCTCGTCCTGCCTGCTCACCAGTTAGCCATGTGATGGAATTCAGGCTTCAGAGATCTCCTTTGGGAGTTTCAACTTTATAAAACGTAGTACCCAAATCTCACTAAATCTACATTTTCAGCAAAACGAGTCTGCATAAAGTTTTAAAGAATTAGAAATGCATTTTCTTCTACTGTTATGTGTTGAATTGGTACCCCTGAAAAAAGATATGTTGGGGGCCTAAGCCCTTGTAACCTTTGGAAATAGGGTTATTTCAAATGTAATTATTTAAAATAAGGTGATACTGGAGTAGAGTGGGTTCTTAATACAGTATGACTATTGTCATCATAGGAAGGTGGCCATATGAAGACATAGAGAAAATGCCACGTATTGATGAAGGCAGAGATTGGAGTTACACAGCTGCAAGCCAAGAAACACCCAAGATTTCTAAGACCCTCTAGAAGTTATGAAAAGGCAAAGGCAAGGAAGGATTTCCCTATAAATTTCAGAGGTAGCATGTTTGGCAACACTTTAATTTCAGAGTTTGGCCTCCAGAACTGTGAGGCAGTAAATTTCTGTTATTTTTCACATATATATATACACACACACGTTTGTGGTTCTTTATTATGACAGCCTCAGGAAACTTAACACTTTATGAATCTAAATGCTCAGTTTCAGAAAATTGTATTATAAATAATTTAAAAAGAGGAAATCTATACTGCCAATTGATTAAGGAAGAACTTCTGAATCTTTAGTAATCAGGAACACACAAGATAGAGCCACAGTGAGGTACTATTAACTGCCACCAGAATGGCAAAAACTAGTTTCTCAGAGTAAGATGTTGGCAGAGATGTTGCATAGTAGGGTCTGTCATTCACTGCTGTATTATAAATTATTACAACCACTGGGAAACTATTTGCTCTTTTCTTTACTGAAGGGATAGGTAGGGGAAGCAAAAGCAATCTGGGAGTAACTGGGGAAGTAAAGGTCATCAGTTGGAGCTCTAAAAAAATCTGTAACCAGGATCCACCAAGGGGAGCTAGTGAGCAAGTTAGTGGAAGGCTGGGATCTCTGCCTGAACTCACTGTAGGATAAGTAGTAGATACATTCTTACCTAATAACAAAAGCAAAGACAGGCTGGAGGCCACACCTGTCTGACCACATTTAACACTGACAGGTGTCACCCGGAAGAAACTGCTGGTGTACTTTGCCTGAAGGTTGTACAGGTGTTTGGCCCAGAACTTGGAAGAGCAAAAAAGCAGGAACATCGGCTTCTCACTGTCTAACTGAACACAACAAGCTGGTGATCACCACAGCTTGAGAAAGTTGATGGGTGCATAGGCCCTACATTGATAATAATGGTAAATTTCTCCTTTCTAAACTCTGTATAGAATACTCTGTGGACAAGTTATTACCCAGAACTAAGCCAGGCAGAGATTTGGGAACAAGTTCTAGCTTAGCTACATTGACACAGCATGAAACTATCACTATCCACCCTCTATGATCCTGACATCTATACATGGTTCTTTAAACCGTATTTTACTTCCAAAAAAAGACCCTAATAAATTAAGTCATGTTTTCACCTCTTCCTTGTAGAACTTAAAACATGCTGACCACATTACCCAAAACAGGACAGAAAGTCACCTTATCCATCTTTGAATGATACTAATTTCTCTTCTAGCTGAGTCACACACACCCTTATACTGTACTTTAATATTACCAGGATAGAATATTACCTGTTAAAATATTTTGTTGTATGGTAAGGAAATAGATGAATAGAAAAATAAGAATTTTTTAATATGTACACAAATACATTCTTATCTAATAAGTAAGATAGAACCATTATACTCCTGGGTAACTGATCAGATGGTCAACACTTTAATCTATCATTTCCTTTCTTTGCTACTATTCCCTACCCTTTGGTTTTAGCAAGTGTCCTTCCTGATGGGATGATCCAAATCTTTTCCAAAGGATAGGAGCCCTTAAAATCCCTGCCTATATTGGATTTTTGTAGTTTTTCATTCATTTTGTAATTGATAAGGTACAAGAGATCTCTTGTATTGCAGACATTTTTATCCTTCTTGTATAATCTATTAATGGCCCCAGTCAGTACAGTAGGCAGCCCACGCCATCCCATCCCATTTATTTGCTTGTTGGTTCACTAGATAAAAGAGCTTAAAGTGACCAAGTGTCAAACTTTCAGTTTAATGAAACCATTGTTTGTGGGAGCATTCCTCCTCTCTTGGGAACTAAACCTCTAAACTTGCAGAGATTGAAGTAGTAGAGTGGATGACTAAGGGTGAAGAAGAACCACTTTCATCTGTCTCACTTTTCATCTTTGTACCCTAAATCTTGGCTATGAGAGAAATGGTACCATATATGGGTCTTTGATTTAGACTAGATGTCAGCAAACTTTTTATCAAAGGTAGATACTAAATATTTTAGATTAGGAGTCATTAAGTCTGCGCAGCATCCGCTGACACCTGTGGAAACTGTCAGCAACCACTGAAGAAATACAGAGTTAGAAGCTGTGGTAAAGAAAGACAAGAGTAGAATTTAAAGCAGGAGCCAGGGGTCCATTTCCCATTGTGAAATTCCAGCAGTGGCCCAGAGTGTTTGCTCCACTCTAATTTTGTTGAAATCTGTTTGCCTAGAGGGTAAGATGAAAGAGTGAACAAAGATGTCTCGGATTGATCATATCAGCTTTTATTGATATTATAATTAACCTTAAGGGTGGCCTTCTTAATCTGGGAAATCTGAGCCTTGGATTGGGAGAGCCTCTTGCTTGCAGTCAAGCACACAGATTTCTAGGGAGGAGTTAAGTTCCTTAGTTCTCTGTGGAGTAAAACACCATCAGTGTTAATCTCCTCTGAGGTATTGGTTGGAGGCAGGCATTTTCCTCCCATCACCACCACAGAGGATTTTCCTCTGCTATAAGGGATATAAGCTCTTCTGCCCATATCTCAGGGTTGAGCTAGTCCCTTGGTCTCTGCCCCAGACAAAAGCAAATCTCCACAATGGATATCTGCTTTGGCTGTTTAATGGGCCCTAGAAGGTATATCTTTTTCTAGGACTTGTTAATAGTCTCTTCTATAACCATCATTCCCCTCAGAGTGCTCACAAACCCAGCAAGTATTTTGTAAGGTGTATCCCCAACAGGCTAGAACTTTAGAAAAGGCAAGAAGCTTGCTAACAATGGCTAGCTGAAACGTAAACTAGCTGACTTTTCTTTGTTCCAACTCACTCAGCTTACATTTTAGTTTTCCTCTTTTTCTGGGGGTGCTTTTCATTGCCAAGAATGGGATCTTCAGTCCCCATTCTCCCAGCACAAAAGCAGCTGTGATAATATATAAACCAATGAGCAGGATAATGTTTCATTAAAATTTTACTTTTTTACATACACAGGCAGCCAGGCTAGGCCATAGTCTACCTCTCTTATTTAAAGCACAAACAGCATCTTGAAGGACATTATTCCAGCCCTGGGAGGTGTTGTTGTCCAGGTGGGACTGAAACTGAATCGTCAGAAGGCCATTTCACCATTTTATTAGTGGATCAGCTGCTTCAAATGATGAAGAACATGGTATCACCAGTGAAGTCCCTGAACTTGAACAGCTTGCAATACTTCATTTGTTGAAAAATGGGTTCTCTGACCAGACTCAGTAGTGTATATTATGCCATGTTTGTATAAGAAAGACATTCTTTTTTAAAATATATTCACAGAGTACAAGTACAGTTTGCTACATTGCTACTGCAGGGCCTTCAGTGCATCCGTATTGTACCCACCAAGCAACCTCCCATTATCAACCTCCGTCAGATCCCTACTCACCCTGAGTCTGCATCATTCATCATTCCACCCATTTCCATGGGTGTACATTATTTAGCTCCCACTTATAAGGGAGAACGTTGGTGTTTGTCTTCCTGTGCCTAAGTTGTTTCTCCTAATGGCCTTAAATTCTATCCATGTTACTGCAAAAGACAGGATTTCTTTTTTATGGGTGAGTAATATTCCATCGTGTGTGTGTGTGTGTGTGTGTGTGTGTGTGTGTGTGTGTGTATGTATGTGAGACACATTTTCTTTATCCAATTCTGTTGATGGACACGTAGGTTGATTCCATATCTTTGCTGTTGTGAAATAGTGCCGGTATCTTTTTTATATAGTGATTTTCTTTCTACTGGGTAGGTACCCAGTAGTGGGATTGGTGTATTATGTGGCAGTTCTATATTTCTAAATGTCCGTATTATTTCCCATAGAAGTTGCACTAATTTACATTCCTACCAACAGTGTATAAGAATTCCCTTTTCTCTGTGTCCTTGCCAACATCTGTTATTTTGTGTCTTTTTGGTAGCCTTTCTGATTGATGTGGGGTGATATCTCATTGTGGTCCTTTCATTTGTTTGCTGGCCATTTGTCTTCTTTTGAAAATTGTTCATGTCCTTAGCCTACTTTTTAATGGGGCTTTGGGGTTGGTTGTTGTTGTTGATGTGGTTTTAAGTTCCTTGTGAATTTTGTTTGGATATAAGTCCCCATTAGGTGTATGGTTTTCAAATATTTTCTCTCTTTCTGCAGGTTGTCTTTTCACTGTTGATTATTTCTTTTGTTCTGCAGGAGCTTTGTAGTTAAATTAAGTCCCATTTGTCTATAATTGTTATTGTTGCCTGTGCTTTTGAGATCTTAGTCATTAATACCTTGCTTAGACCAGTTTTCCCTAAGTTTTTTTCTAGTGTTTGTATAGTTTCAGATTTTATATTCAAGTTTTTAGACTGTCTTGAGTTGATTTTTTAAATTTCAGATTTATATGAGGGTGCAAATGATTAGTTTACATTATTTGCATGTGTTAGGCAAAGTCCAAGTTGTAGTTGAGCCTTTCACCCAGGGGGTGTGCTGTATTACCTTTACATTAGGTATCCATCAGGAGAGAGTTCAGCAATATTTCTCCCTCTTTCCCCCTCCCCCTACTTGAATTTAATTGTGTTTTTCTTTCATATGGGCATATAGTTATTTTTCGGTTACTTTCATATTAGTATTGAGTACATTGGATACTTGTTTTTCCATTCTTGTGAAACTTTAGGAAAAGGAGAATGTTCTTCAACTCCATCCAGGTTAATGCAAAAGACGTAAAGTCACCATCTTTTTATGGCTGAATAGTATTCCATGGTATACGTATACCACAGTTAATTAATCCATTCATGAGTTGATGAGCACTTGGGTTGATTCCACATCTTAGTGATTGTGAATTGAGCTGTAAATGAACATTCTAGATGGGTCACTTCACAAATTTGCAGGTCATCTTTCCTCGGGGGACCGTGCCAATCTTTGTATTGTTCCAGTTTTAGTATATGTGCTGCCATGTGATTTTTGCATATGATGAGAGATAAGGGTCCAGTTTTATTTTTTTTTGTTGTTTTATTTGTTTGTTTGTTGTTTGAGACAGAGTCTTATTTTGATGCCCTCGGTAGAGTGCCGTAGCATCATAGCTTACAGCAACCTCCAACTCTTGGGCAGAAGCAATTCTCTTGTCTCAGCCCCACTAGAGTTAGGACTACAGGTGCCCCTCAAATTACCCGGCTAATTACACAAGGTCTTGTTCTTGCTCAGGCTGGTCTCAAACGTGTGAGCTGAGGGAAATCCACCCACGATGGCCTCCCACAGTGCCAGGATTACAAGCATGAGCCACCACACCTAGCCCTCACTGTTACTCTTCTGCATGTGGCAACCCAGTTTTCCCCACCCTTTATTAAAAGGGTATCCTGTCCCTGGTGCATGTTTTGATAGGCGTTCTCTAAGTCCAAGAATGGTGAATTTAACCAAAACATTACAGGTGACAGTGACAAATCCATGTTTCAAAGATAAGTGTTTCAGTAAGGACAAAGCACTACCTACCTCATGATAGAAATGATGTAATATATAACCAGCCTGCCACTGGAGACCTAGCTCATCTCCCTTGGCAATAATCTGGTATTTAGAAGCTCATTGATTTGTGTAGTTGGCAGTTGGGATACACAGCAGAATTAGCTTTGGGGAATAGAAGTAATGTTTCTGAGCCCATGGATATCCTTCCAGCCTGGATGGCCCCTTTGTTCATTAGTCTATTGGGCAAGGACAGAAGTAGCTGGAGACAGAATGAGTCAATATTGTCCACCTGAGTTTTAGATCCTCATTCACAGTATCTCTGTTGGAGAGATCTGTCCACATATCTCTTGCACTGACTTGTTTGTCATTAGTCTTCTAATTGTGTTCTTTCTGAGCCCCTAACTATTCCCATTCAGTCTAGTCATTAGCCAATGCATACGAATCACTATAGATCCACTACTCTGGCAATTACTCCTCCTGAGCAAAATGAGCAGCCAGGCTGGGCAGCACTGAACAAAATTATGCCCATTGATAAGATATCTGTCCAACACTGTTCTTTGGGGCCACCTAGAGTCAGAGTGGCTATTAATTGTCTTCTTTTGTTAGTACAGCATATTGTGCAGAACTATCTACAACAGCAGGTCTAAGATGTTTTCTTTCTCAGTCAGGCCACGGAGACCATGTGGCCCTGAGCTGGGCATGGACATGGGAATCCAGCCACTTGGTGATACAAGTTCCTTGAGGAACTGCCCCATCCAGTCTCACATATGCTACTTCCACTCAGTATTTGGAGTCTTCCTAGTGCACCCCATCTTGTATCACAACTATTACCAGTCATCTCCCTTTGTATACATCCCTAAGCAATGTTAATTTTACCTGAATGAAATTATACATGTGTTCTATGTTTCTTTATTTGTTTCATATCTTTCTTTTTAGTCAAATAACTTACCTTCTAACTGTAATTATTTTTTTTAATTGAAGCTTTTCATGGTAAAACTTGGGATTCTGGCATAAAAGAAAATTTGAAGAGGAACCACAGTATGCAGAGAAAATACTAAAAGGAGAGAAAACAGTTTGCCTTCTGTTTTAAGTCATGAACATTATGCCATTTATTTTGCATCAAGATTTCCTACTATTGCATGTCATTAAAAGCCTGGCTCATAGAATAGGCAGTGTTCTTTATAAACAGAAATTAAGTGGAAAGTATGATGTAAAAAGATACATGATAGTTTGTTTAACAGTTGAGTAAGAAAAGTGAATGTCTTCAGCTCTGGTCTAACCCTGAAAAATTGTTGTTGTTATTTGTAGAAATACAAAACCAAACTGATTTACTGAGTCTTAGTGGGAAAACACTTTGTGTGACTGCAGGATCAGCTCCCTCTGTGATCAGCAGTCCTAGTGCTCTTCTCTGTCAGTATATCAACCTGCAGCTCCTGAATGCAGAGCCACAAGGTACGTGCCTCCTCCCAACAACCAGGTTAGGGGTGCTGGGTGTTAAGATGTCTTTCTGTTCAAATCTCTAAGTGTATCTTTTGAGCTTGCTTCAGTGTAATGATTTGAAGTGTAGGTTCTCACCACTGCTTTGGGGAGCAGCCACAGACTTATATCTTTTAGTGTGTTTATATAGAATCCATCTGGAATAGTCAAGAAATGAAATAAATTAGGTGAAAATTGGAACTAAATGAAACTGAATTGCTTAAGCACCAAATCATTTTTAATTTGTAATTTGACTTAATTTTGTCTTGGAAAATGTTCAGAAAACATGTTTGCTTCCATGCCTTGATCAACAGACTAGATTGATAATTTTTTCCCGATATTTTAGGATCCTCATTGTACATATTGTTACTGAAGTCTTTAGGCTCTTCACTTGACTCTGTTCCCCAGCTGCTGGGCTTTTATATGAGTTGATTTTTCTTTTTCCCCTTCCCCTCTGTGTAATGTTTAAGGTTTCCACATGGAAGGCACCTACAGCTGTCACGTTCATATTCCTGTACTCATTGCTGGCCTTTTAGAACTATCTGTAGTGGCCCACCTCTGATAGAGAGGGAGGGTGAACTCTGAGCATTTAATTCAGTTTATTCTTTCTTCCATAGAGTGTTTAATGGGAACAGTGGGCACTCTTCTGCTTGAAAACCCACTTGGGCAGAATGGGCTCACCCACCAAGGACTTCTTTATGAAGCAGCCAAGGTATTTGGCCTTCGGAGCAGGAAGCTAAAGCTGTTTCTGAATGAGACCCAAACTCAAGGTGAGATTATGGACCATTATTTTTCTTCTTTTTCCTTTTGTTGAAAGTAAATTCTGATATCATTAGCCATTTATAGAATATATGTATTAAAGAGAATATTGTCATTATCTTTCTATTATCTTTTTGGTTCTTTTCCCAGAAATCTGCTATAATATGATTTTTAAAAATAATGATAATTACCTTTCTCTTTAGAAGTAATCTATAACTTATATTGATATGTTATTAAAAATACATGCTTCCAGGTAAATTAGCATACTTGCTGACCTAAAAATTATTTACTTCCCCAAGAATCAAAATAACCACAGTGTTGTAAAGAATAACAGCCTAGAGGAAACATCACTGACACTATATCTCCGTTTACAGTTTATTAAAACACATGCTCACATACATTTCTTACTGAGCTATGTAGCAGTGTGAAAGGAAGTTCATCAGTTGCCATATTTTTACTTTCAATGACCCAGAAAACAGTCAGGACAGTTAATTGTACGAGCTAGTGTCTGGCAGTGACGTGTTTTCTCCTCCTTCACATTGTCCTCTTCTTTGATTTCTGCCTGTGCTACTGTCAACTTCCTGATTGACAACCTAGCCCTACCCTTTGAGTTCTGACCTACTATACATCAGACATGTTCACTTTTAATATTGCTGCCACTGGAATCATTTCCCCAAATAGTTGCCCTTTATGGGATCTGTTTTTTCTGTTTATAGCCATTCTTCTTGACATCCTAACTCAAAACGTTTTACCAGTCCATCCTTTTATTTATAAAACCTTAAACAACCTAGGATTTATCGGGCTTTCTAAATCAGGATTTGTATCTTTTAAGCACTTGTTGAAACTTGCCAGGCATTATCTTTTCCATGGTTTCCTCTTACACATTCTGTCTAACAGTGACTCTTCTTGAACTTTGATTAGACGCATTTTTCGATGGACTATCTCACTCTATCTTACCTCTCTTTTATTCTCTTCTTATTCCCCTCCCCACCCCTCATCCTTACATGCAACATTGTGGGTAGTATTGGCTGATTTATCTTATCCTTATTCCTCTATAGGTATAATATCTCTTTCCTCTGGCTTCTTTCAAGATGTTCCCTTTGGTTTTGATTTTCTGCAGTTTGAATATGACATACTTTTTTTTTTTTTGTATAAGGCATTCTTCATTTCTGTTACAATGTTTCTATTTCTAGCTTTCCTTTTAATTCTTTCTTAGAGTTTTTATCTTTCTCCTTACATTACATTACATCTGTTCTGCTTATTTAGTTGTTTCTGTTGAAGTCCCAGGGCTTTTATTTGTTTTGTTTTTCTGAGACAGCATCTTGCTTTATCACCCAAGTCTAGAGTGCAGTGGTGCTGTCATAATTCACTGCACTCTCAAAGTTCTGGGCTAATGTGATCCTCCTGCCTAAGCCTCCTAAGTAGCTGAGACTGCAGGCACATACCACCATTCATAGCTAATTTTTCCATATTTTGTAGAGACAGGATTTCCCTCATGCTCAGGCTAGTTTCAAACTCCTGACCTCAAATGATCTTCTGGGCCCAGCATCCCAAAGCACTAGGATTATAGGCATGAGCAGCCGTGCCCAACTTGAAGCCCAGTTCTTTTTGGTTTTTTTTTTTTTTTTGATACAGAGCCTCAAGCTATCACCCTGGATAGAGTGCTATGGCATCACAGCTCACAGCAACTTCCAATTCCTGGGCTCAAGCGAGTCTCCTGCCTCTGCCTCCCAAGTAGCTGGGACTATAGGCGCCCGCCACAACGCCCGGCTATTTTTTGGTTGCAGCCGTCATTGTTGTTTGGCGGGCCCGGGCTGGATTCGAACCCGCCAGCTCAGGTGTACGTGGCTGGCGCCTTAGCCCGTTGAGCCACAGGCGCCAAGCCTGAAGCCCCGTTTTAAGGATCATTTCTCCAAGGGACGTTTCTCCTTAGAGACACTCATCCCAGACCCATTTTAAACTCAAATCGTTTGGGGCCACAGAGAGACTGTTAAGAAATTTCTGACCCCAGTCATGCACAAAGAATAACAATTATCTTGGAGACAATGGTCTGTCTCTATCCCAAAACAAGGCTGAGTGAGGCAAGTTCTCTGTATTGGTTCTCTGTGACTGCTGCAACAAATTTCTATAAATTGGGTGGCTTAAGGCAACAGAAGTTAATACTCTTAATGGTTCTGGATGCCAGAGGTCTGGAGTCAAGGTGTCTGGGAGACCATATACTCTCTGAACTTTCTAGGGGAGAATTCGTTAGTTGCCTCTATCAGCTTCTGGTGACTCCATATGTTCCTTGACTTGCAGCCACATCACGTTAATGTATGACTCTGTGGTCGCTTTGTCTCCTTTCTTCTTTTTCCAAATAAGGTTACATTCACAACTTGTGAGAATTTAGAACCTAAGTGTATTGGGGGGAACATACTAAACCCACTATAGTCTCGTTGTTTTTCTCTATGGCGAAGGAATTGATGCAAAGTGATCCTTCTGCTTTGGGTTCCTTATTCCAGGTTCAGCTTTTTGAGGAGGATTTTGTTTGACTTCCTAGTTTATGTAGACCCAGTTTGTGTGCCAAAAGCATTGTGCCACCAGAAGATCTCAGTATTCATTCACACACCCCAAGGGGATCATCATTTTTTACCTCTGCGGATTTCCCTCATTGGGTGTCAGGATGGCCGAGTGGTCTAAGGCGCCAGACTCAGTATTCATTCACACATCCCTGGGGGATCATCATTTTTTACCTCTGCAGATTTCTCTCATTTTCTTTCCTGATCAACTGTTTATTTTTTTTAACTTGATTGTTTCATATAATACTTTTAAATTTTTAGCGGTAATGTTAAAAACTAATGTCTTGGCCAGCGCCCGTGGCTCAGCGAGTAGGGCACCAGAACCATATACGGAGGGTGGCGGGTTCAAACCCAGCCCCAGCCAAACTGCATCAAAAAATAGCCGGGCGTTGTGGCGGGCGCCTATAGTCCCAGCTACTCGGGAGGCTGAGGCAAGAAAATCGCCTAAGCCCAAGAGCTGGAGGTTGCTGTGAGCTGTGACTGCACAGCATTCTACTGAGGGCGATAAAGTGAGACTCTGTCTCTACAAAAAAAAACCAAAAACTAATGTCTTATTTCTACTTGGGGTTTCCTCCCTCCCTCCCAGTTAGAGGAAATACTGTCACTGTATACAGATTTATTTTCAATGATTCTGCTTTGTCTTTTTCCTTCTCACCTAGTTTAGGTCCTCATCATCCATTGAAACCACCAGTCTGCAGCTCATATTCTTCCACCAAAACAATCTTCGTGAACATTCCTCCTTTGAGGTTGTTTTCTTGCTCAAAGCCCCCAAGACTCTTTATTATCTCATGCTTCAGAATTTTAGCTTCATGCAAGAAACTTCTTGTTCTGGGCCTTACTTATTATATTAATGAACTTTCACTTCATCATCTAAGATTGGACAACTAAGTTCACAGACTTATTCTAGAAAAAGTGCTAATAACTCATTGCCAAATAGCGCTGTGGTCACCATTAGAGTACTCACCTTTGGAAGCTGTGCACCATTGCCAGCGCCTAGACCACCTTTTAAAACACTTTTTCTAGGATGAGTTTGCAAACTTAATTGTCATACCTCATAAGACAATAGCTCTGATGGCCATTCCAGAAAAAGAGTTCCAAAGTTTCTTTGAAGCGTAGACTAGGCACTGGCATTGGTGCATAACTTCCCTAGGCTAGCACTTGAAAGGTGACCATAGTGATACTCAGCAATAAGGTAATAAGCACTTTTTCTAGGATGATTCACACACTTAAATTGTCAGAACTCAGAAGGCTTTTTCTCTTCTCCCTCTAATATAATTGGCTCTTTCATCATGGTATGGTAGGAAAGGTCATCTTTAAATGTAGCTTTCTGTTTTGAAAATCTTAGGTAAAACCTTGGTGATAGTCTTAAGTCCTTTTCTTATCTCTCAAATCTGTGGGTCACCAAATGTTGTGTGTAGTGGAGCTAAGGAATGTCACCTCTCACTCGTTCTGTGCAAATAAAAGCACAGATGTGGGTAAAACTGGTCTGAGGTAGAGTCATGTCTATAGGATCTGGTCTGAGGTAGAATCATGTCTGTGGGAATTAGATATTTATAACACTACCTATGATTCACATAACCAGGTCTTCCCTATACTGTCTTACTACATTCTTTTTACTCTTATGAGGTTAAACAGGAAGAAGTTTCATAGGTTAAAGCTTAAATGTTAAGTGATTTAAACAAGATTAACACAAAGCTGGGACTTTTTCCAATTTAGTGTCATTTTCCTATTTAATATCCTTAGCCTCTTTTTCATTCTGTTTTTCCTTTCAGAATCTTCTTTCACAAGAATTAAATAACTTAGTAAATTAGGAGGCTCAAAAATGATTACAATTTTAGAAACTCTTTGATGGCTTCTTGCTTGTTATACTAAGATTTTTAAATACCGTCTATAGATGCTATTGTTATGTATTAAGGAGGCAGCTTTGAGAGTATATTTTCACATCCAGGATTGTCTGTTTGGACAAGTGCTGTTTTTAGAGAAAGCTAGTCCTTTCTCTTTAAATTCAGATCTGGCTAGAAGCAAAATGTACCACAGTAGGCGAATAACTTTGTTAAATTTTTATTTTCTTATCTTTTTTTTTTCTTTTCGAGTTACATATTCAGTTTGTTTTAATTAATTTCATTTGTGTTATCCTTTGGATGCTCAATGATTTTATCATTGGGCATATCATATCCTGTATTCTTTCACATGATCCCTTGTCTTTGTTATTCCTTACTTTCTGGCATGGCAACATGTCCTAGACTCATGATGTATTTTTATATCTCCAGACCTGGAAATAGCTGTTCTTCCAATTATGAGGAGTTACATATTGAATCTATATCCCTAGGCTACTCAGTTGCCACTGCTCGTAAGCCTTTTCTGTAGTCATAGGAAGTATCTGTTTATGGGGTGGGGGGAATCTTGGGCAGAACCCAGAGTTAGCCAAACTGTGATATGAGGCTTCAGAAGGCCAGAAGGCTTCAGTAGTCTAGCCAAAACTTCTAATAATAACTATATATAAGGAGTTAGAGTTCAACTGAAAATATAAAGGTAGGAATCCACATAAGACCCCTATCACTTCTGGCACCAACTACAAGTTTGAGAGTTTTCCTGAGCTTTCCTTCAAGCTCAATAATTTGCTAGGACTCAGAGGCACACTGAAAGTTATTATACTCATAGTTTGTTTGGTTTGTTTTTTCTTTATTTTGAGACAGTCTCTCTGTGTCACCCTTGGTAGAGTGCCGTGGAGTCACAGCTCACAGCAACCTCAAACTCTTGGGCTTACATGATTCTCTTGCCTCAGCCTCCCACATAGCTGGGACTACAGGTGCCCACCACAATGCCCAGCTTTTTTTTTGTTGTTGTAGTTGTCATTGTTTAGCAGGCCCGGCTGGGTTTGAAGCTGCCAGTGCACTGAGCTACGGGCACTGAGCCTCTACTCACAGTTTTATTTCAGGGAAAGAATATAAATCAGAACTAGACAAAGAAAAGAGATTCATAGGGCTGAAAACAGGGAGAGGTCCAAACAAGGAGCTTCATGTCATCCTCTCCCCATGGAGTCATGGACAGCGTTTCATCTTCCCATCCCAAAAGTATGACAATACACAGTGTGACCTACCACAGAAGCTCACTTGATCCTTGTTATCTAGAACTTTTATTGAGGTTTTATTATATAAGCCTGATTGATTCAATTTGCCCACACGATATTTATCTTAGCTGACCCAAAATCCCCATCCTAAATCATAAATTAGTGTTTCTGGTATGACTTACTCTACCTGAGACATCTCATTAGCACAAACTGTCGGGTATGGTCAAAATGCTCACCATAAGTAACAAAAACACTCCTATTCGGAAATTCCAAAGATTTAGAGGGTCCCCTCAGGAGCCTAGGACAAAGGTCAGACCTCTGTTAGGATGAACCTAAATTCCTTACTACACAGTTAACATTTTTTTTAAATATTCTTCCGCGTCTCAGCCCATAACACAGTGATTACAGCACCAACCACATACTCGGAGGGTGGCAGGTTCAAACCTGGTCCAGACCAGCTAAAAAAAATACAACAAAAAAAATAGCCAGGCCTTGTGGCAGGTGCCTGTAGTCCCAGCTACTTGGAAGTCTCAAAAATAAATAAATAAATATTCATCCACAACAGGTAACATACTAATTTTTAAAAAATTTTTCCATTCTAGAAATTACAGAAGACATCCCTATGAAGACTTTGAATATGAAGACTGTGTATGTTTCTGTATTACCAACAACAGCAGACTCCTAACATTTAATTATCAATGTGTTTCAGTCATCCTTTCCCTCACTTATACCCATCCTCTCCATATACGTACACATTCATAGACACATGGACACACTGAAGATACTTCCTTCAGGTGCATGTATAATTTGCTGCTTTTGGTCTAAACTTCAAATGGGATAGATTAGTCAAGTGACTTCAGACCTCACGGTAATGTTCACACTTAACTGTAAACACCTATGCAGTCATGTTGGGAAAAGGTTATAATGTTACCTCAGTACCACCACAAAGTTTATTTCTGTACTTGAGTTCTTACATATGTATGGGAGGTAGAAATGATTTTAACGGCATGATGTGTGTGTACACATATATGTATATGTGTGTATACATGCACACATCATTTTATGGCCTTTTAAATTCATTTCAGACCTCTCAAAGAAATGGACCTAGTATATATTTCTGCTACCTGAATTTTCCTCAGTAATTTGATGAAGTATTTTAAGTTTCAGTAAATCACAACAATAAACAAATTCTCAGTTATAAATGTATTGTAAATAATTCATTCTTCCTTGTTTAATGAAACTTGAAATTTATAATCTTTGAAAAAACAAAAGACAGTGGACGAAATATCTGACAAACTTCTTTTCAAAATTCTAGGCAATTAACCTAAATTGTAGGTACTACTATATTGATCTGAAATTTTAAAAATTCTGTGTGATAATTTGGGTCCTTAAAGAAGCAGATGCCAAGGCAAAATCAGAGATAGGCATTTAAACATAAATCAAGGATAAAGGGGAGAGGAATAGGCATAGCTAGGGGACCTTCAAACTGCCAGTGTAGGTCTGATGCTGTGAAAAGAGAAAAGAAAGGAAGATGATTAGAAAACATCTAGCCTATAATGTAACTCTGAGACAGAGTCTTGGTCCAGTCAAGATAGAGTTGCCAGGCAAGGATTACTTTTAGTAGAGTTAGAATTAAGCAGAAATTACCTGGTTTTTCATCCCTGCCTTGCTCAGTTACTGTCTGGGAGCAGGCCAGAGGGATCATGGCTTTGGCAAAATGCCCTGATGGATCAGAAAGTACCAACTACATTCCTCACATCAGATTTTTTTAAAGAGAGATCTGAATGATGTACCTCAATAGCTGCTATAACAAATGCATTTAAGCACAAGCCCACAAAGCTGGAAAAGACAGAAGAAACAACAGCCAAAATTGGGGAATTGGAATGCAGACAGACGGATGTTATCTGAACTGGTTAGGCCCAAGAAAACCAAATTCTAAACTAGCAATGTGAAAGCTATGAAACATATTTACAGTTCAGAATTCTGCCCCAATTACCTCCGGGACAGGGTGAAATAAGCACAAAAAGTAGGGAAGATTGGATGGACAATAGGAAACCTTAGAGCTCCTCATTCCACATTGTTAAACAACTCTTTATTCTACCACATTTGTTGGCATTTGAGGGTTTATTCTTTAGAAAGGGTAATAAAATGACTCTGGCAATCAGAAATTAAACTGAGTGACAAAGGTACTTACAAGTCTTGGGGGCTTCCCAAAACTAATCCTTAGGTCAGGTAATTTGCTAGGACTCACAGAGCTCATTGAAAGCTATTGTATTCATGGTTATGGTTAATTACAGGGAAATGTTATAAATTTACATCAGCCAAGGAAAGATGGCAGGGGGAAAGCCTAGAAGTACCCAACACAGCAAACATTACCAGCATCGATGTGTGACAGTATGTGCAAAGTACTTCCCACCAAGAAAGCTCATTCAAGACTTGGAATTCAGGGTTTTTTATTGTGGCTTCATGTAGTTTAATCTCTAGGTCAACTGAGAGTACACAACCCGAAATCTCCACATAAGTCACAGTATTGTCTTTATGATGTGGCCTGCCCCTACCCTAAGACTATACATATTTGTCCAACCCTAGCCATAACACATTGTTAAGGTCATCCAGTAGAACTCAAGGACCCCAGGCAGACAAAGACACTTCTCTGGCAGAACATTGAAGGGGAAAGGCCAAATTTATTTTCTACCCATCACTATACTGAAGTAAGATGAAGTGGTTTTATATACACTGTCCACCATACCTAAGAAGAACAACGGAAACATACACCATAGATAACTAAAAATATGGTTCATTGTAAACATTAAATTCAAAGTTGACAAGTCCTATCCTCACCCTTCTGACAATGTTTTAGCCCCCAGCTCTTACTCATGGGACTCCATCTGTAAGAAAGCATCCAAAAAAGGAAAAACAACTTAGAGGAATCAAATACTGCAATGAGAAGAAAATTTCCCTGGAAACTGTTATCAATATCTTCAGTGATATAAGATTACATCTAGAGTTTAAAAGCAGGCTAGTACAAAACATGGGACTTTCAGAGAAAAAAAGTTCTTGTTAAAATGGGGTAACAAATAAAAAACAGTCATTGGATAGTAGTGTAAGGAAATTTTCCAAATGCTAGACAGATTAGAGAAAAAGATACAAGGTGAGAGAAAAGAGAACCTGTATGTAAATGAGAGTCCGAGAGGTTCCATATCTAAATTGTAAGAGTTCCAGAAAGAGTAAAAGTAAAGGCAGGAAATAATAAAAAATTAAATTTTGCAGAACTAAAATAGGCACAGTGCACGAAAATATGCTTCCTCCAAGGCTCATTACTGAAATTTCAGAACATAAAGACAAAGTTTCTACAAAGAGAAGAAATCATATAAAAAAGATTAACAGAGTAATGATTGCATTTCTCAACAGCAACACTATTCTTAAGGGAAATTTTGCTAGCTAAAATTTTACCCAACCAAATTATCCAACAAGTATAAAGTAGAATAAAGCTAGTTTAAATCATGAGTTAGGTCTCAGAAAAATTATCTTCCAGGTACTCTTTCTCAGGGAGCTATTGGAATTAGGCTCTACTAAACCGCAGCTAGCTCACCAAGATCTTGATTTCTAATACCATTCTCTAATTGAAGGAATTGTTCCCTGAGAAAATGACTTATTCTAAGAGCTGTAGGTGAGAATATAGAAAATGAGCCTGAAAGGCCAGGCATGGTGGCTCATGCCTGTAATCTTAGCACTCTGGAACCCTGAAGCAGGTAGATTGCCTAAGCTCACAAGTTCGGGACCAGCCTGAACAAGAGCAAGACCCTGTCTCTAAAAATAGCCAGGCATGTGGCAGATTCCTGTGGTCCCACCTACTTTGGAGGCTGAGGCAAGAGAATCACTTGAGTGCAAGAGTTTGAGATTACTGTGATCTATGACGCCATAGCACTCTTACAAGGGCAGCAACGTGAGACTCTGTCCCAGAAACAAACAAAATGAGCCTGAAGCATCTTGTGGTGCCAGATAGTAAAGAAGTTCTGAAAAAACAATGGTGTATGGAGAATGACTAGAGCTAAATGCCATAATAGGAAGCCTCATTGTACCTCAACTTGTCTTTGTGAGACCATGAAATCAGTTTAAAGGCTGCAGAGCCCCAGGTGAGTACAAAAACCAAGAAAGGCAGATTTAAATCAGGTAAGTAGGGCTGGGTGCAGTGGCTCACACCTATAATCCCAGCACTTGAGAGGCTGAGGTGGGTAGATTGCTTGAGCTCACAGGTTCAAGACCAGCCTGAGCTAGAGCGAGACCTCATCTCTAAAAATAGGTGAGTATTGTGGTGTGCACCTGTAGTCCCAGCTACTTGGGAGGCTGAGGCAAGAGAATCACTTAAACCCAAGAGTTTGAGATTGCTATGAGCTGCAATGCCACGGCACTACAGAGGATGACATAGTGAGACTCTGTCATAAATAAAGTCCATTGAATTTGTTCACCAGAACTCCCAGTACCAAGCATAGTGCAGCTGATCTAGAGAAAACAACTTATAGCTTCTTTTTCGAGAAGGAAAGAGTAGAGTATGTGGCCAGTGTTCTAGACTCCAGTGGAGCTACCCAAGGGGCTGATTTCTCTTCACATGTATCAGAGCACTGATGGGAACATTGTGACACTTTGGTTACCTGAAGCCTGCTGAGAAATCTCAGCACTACAGTCATGTTATCAAGAGACCAGTACCTGAGACACAAAGGAACAAGAAATTGGCAAACTTCTTTTTCTGGGAAATTATACACACAAATCCAGAAAGAGGCATCCTAGAATCTCTAGCTGCGTTAGTTGGTGAACATGTTCCTTTTTATAAAGAATGACTATAAATTCAGTTTGGTTTTTATGCACAAATCTCAACAAATGATAATCACAATCACATTCTTGATTTCTAATCAAGAATGACTATAAATGCAATTTGGGTTTTATGCACAAATCTCAATAAATGATAATCACAAGGCATTCAATGCAGTAAGGAAACATGGCCCAGTCAAAGGAGTAAAAGCTCTCCAAAAATTAACCCTAAAGAAATGGAGATGTATGAATTATCCAAGAAATTCAAAATACCCATCTTAAAGATGCTCAGTGAGTTAAAGAATACAAATAAACAAAAATCAGAAAAATGATTGCGTGTGCAAACAAAATAAGGGTATCAACAAAGACAAACCATCAAATCACCAAATTCTAGAAATGAAGAATACAATAACTGAATTGGGGGAGAAATCATTAAAGGGATGCAACAACAGGTTTGATTGAGAGGAAAGAATCAGCAGACTTGAAATTATTAAGGCAGAGGAACGAAAAGAATAAAATGGAACAGGCCAGATGCAATGGCTGACACCTGTAAGTCCTAACACTGGGAGGCCAAGGTGGGAGGATCACTTGAGGCTAGGAGTTTGAGAACAGCCTGGGTAATAGTAAGACCTGTCTCTACAAAAAATTAAAAAATTAACTGGATGTGGTGGTATATACCTGTACTCCCAGCTTCTCAGGAGGCTGAGACAACTGGATTGCTTGAGCTCAGGAGTTTGAGGTTGCAGTGAGTATGATGATGTCACTGCACTCAGGCCTGGGCAACAGAGCAAGACCCTGTCTGAAAAGCTAAACGTGAAAATAAAAGGGAAGAGAGCTTAAGGGACTTTACCAAAGCCACTAAGACACTATAGAAATAGAAAACTATTGACCAATATCCCTGATATCCTATAGCACCGTAATAGCTAAGGACTTCCACATCCCACTGACAGAAATGGACAGATCTTCTAAACAGAAACCAAAGAAAGAAAGAATGGACTTCAACATGACCCTAGAACAACTGGGCTTAATATATAGAACATATCAACTCATGGATCCTTCTTCAAAACTGATCATATCCTAGAACACAAATCAAACCTCAAAAAATGTAAAAGAATAGAAATTATAAAGGTAAAACTCAACTCCAGCAAAAACCTTGGAAACTAAATCATGGAAACTAAACAACCCTTTGCTGAATGACAGCTGGGTCATGATGGTGAAGTCACAAGCTATCAAAACCTGTGAAATACTGCAAAAGCAGTTATAAGAGGGAACTATATCACATTAGATGCCACATCCAAAATATAGGAAGAGTGCACATCAACAACCTAATAAAGCACATCAAGAACTGTGGGAGGAAAAAGAGCAATCCAATCCCAAACCAAGTAGAAGAAAGGAAACAAGCAAAATGAGTTCAAAATTAAATGAAATTAAAAACAAAACTGTTCAGAAGATGAATGAAACAAAAAAAAAATCTTGGTTTTTTGAAAAGATAAATAAAATTGATAAACTTTGGGTCAAACTAACTAGAAACAGAAAAGGAAGATCTCTAATAACCTCAGTCAGAAATGAAAAAGGGGAAATAACAACAGATTCCACAGAGATACAAAAGGTCATTTCTGATTACCTCAAAAAACTCTATGCCCAGAAATTTGAAAAGTGGGGGAAATAGACAAATTCCTAGAATCACACTACCTCCCTAGACACAACCAGGAAGAAAGAACTGTTGAACAGACCAATATCAAGCACTGAAACTTCAACAATAAAAAAGCTTCCAACATTAACTAATGACTCCATACTGAGCCTCAGAGTTAAAGTATTCTATAATAGACATACTCTTATTTGACAATGTGAATGTTACTTTCTTCGCGTTATTATTATTAATATTGCTTAAAATTTCAATGCAGTAATCATCTGATTTCTTTTCTTTATGTATTTATCTTTGTTCATTCTTTTCAAGGTTTTTGTTTCTAGTCCTTATCTTAAACACTGATATTGATTGTTATTAAATTTTAAGCCTTTTTAATTCTGTGAAGGCAAAAAGTGGAAACCTAATAAACACATGTATATCTAAAAATAAAAAAAAAAAAAGCCTCCAACAAAAAAAAAGCCCTGGACCAGATAATTTTACACTAGTTTTACACCAGAATTCTATCAAACTTTCAAAGAGCTTGATATAGTTC
This sequence comes from Arctocebus calabarensis, assembly GCA_963573935.1. Lineage (NCBI taxonomy): Eukaryota > Metazoa > Chordata > Mammalia > Primates > Lorisidae > Arctocebus > Arctocebus calabarensis. The sequence goes on from CAUYON010093591.1 coordinate 47,898, forward strand.
TGTCTATACTACAGAACCTATTCCAAAACATTGATAAGGAAGGAACCCTCCCCAAGTTGTTCTATAAAGCAAATATCTCCCTGATACCCAAACTAGGAAAGGATCAAACAAAAAAGGAAAACTACTGACTAATTTCCCTAATAAATGTTCATGCAAAATTACTCAATAAAATCCTAGCAAAGAGAATACAGCTACACAGTAAAAAATATATATATCACCATCAGGCGGACTTTATCCCAGGGATGCAAGGTTGGTTCAACATATACAAATCCACAAATGTAATTCACCACATACGTAGAAGCAAAAACGAAGATCATATGGTTCTTTCAATAGATGCACAAAAAGCATTTTACAAAATTCAGCATGGTTTTCTGACAAGAACACTTTGGAAAACAGGCATAGATGGGACAGCCTCCCAAGTAGCTGAGACTACAGTCAAATACCACCATGCCTCACTAAGTTTTTTATTTTTTGTATCAATGAGCTCTTGTTCTTGCTCAGTTTGGTCTTAAACTCCTGGCTTCAAGTAGTTCTCCTGCCTCAGCCTCTCAAAGTGCTAGGGTTACAGGGGTAAGCTACCATGCACAGCCACATATGGCCTTTAAGGTAGTTTCCTTGTATTCCTAGTTTTTAAAGTATTTTTATCATAAAAGGCTGTTGAATTTTGTTGAATGCTTTTCTATAGCTATTGATATCATCGTGAGAAAATACTCATCATCCCTAATCATCAGAGAAATGCAAATCAAAACCACCTTGAGATATCACCTAATCCTAGTAAGAATAGCCCACATCACAAAGTCCCAAAGCTCCCAGATGCTAATGTAGGTATCGAGAGAAGGGAACATTATTTAAACATTGTTGGTAGGATTGCAAACTAATACAGTCTTTTTTCAAAGAAGTATGGTAAAATCTCAGAAAGCTAAAAGTATACCTTCCATATGATCCACAATCCCATTGCTAGGTATCTACCCAGAAGAAAAGAAAATCATGGGCGGTGCCTATGGCTCAAAGGAGTAGGGTACCGGCCCCATAGGCCAGAGGTGGCAGGTTCAAACCCCGCCCCAGCCAAAAACAGAAAAAAAAAGAAAATCATTTTACCTTAAGGACATTTGCACCAGAATGTTTATCACAACTCAATTCACAATTGCCAAGATGTGGAAACAGCCAAAGTGCCCATCAACTCATGAATGGATAATAAATTATGGTATATGTATACCCCAGAATACTATTCAGCCATTAAAAAACGGTGGAGATTTCATTTGTACTAACCTGTATGGAGTTGAAGAATATTCTACTTAGCAAAATACTACAAGAATAGAAAGGTAGGCTGAGTACAGTGGCTCATGCCTGTAATCCTTGCATTCTGGGAGGCCAAGGTAGGAGGATTGCTTGAGCTCAGGAGCTCCAGACCAGCCCGAGCAAGAACAAGATCAAGCCTCTACTAAAAATAGAGAAACTAGCCATGGTTGGTAGTGGATACCTATAGTCCCCGCTACTCAGAAGGCTTACGCAGGAGGATTGCTTGAACGCAGGAGTTTGAGGTGACCTAGGCTGATGCTATAACACTCTAGCCTGGGCCACAGAGTGAGACTCTGTCTCAAAAAAAATGAAACAAGGGTCAGGCCTCCCAAACCCAGAGGGGTGCTACAGCCCTCTCCCATGCCTTCCCAAGACACCTTCTCCCGGGAAGCTCAGAGCTGCCTCCAAACCAATTTTACAGACTACATGACTGCTCTACTAGTGGGAGAGGGGAATACCCCAAACATTGACCCTCCCCCAACTTTGAAGAATTGCAATTGTTGGCTGGCTTTCCCAGCTCCTCTCCATGCTTTACGGCACCTTCTTCTGATTGGCCCTGAGAAGCCACAGCCAAAACTTCACATCAGGAGGAAGGGAATGGGGGAGATTTGATTAAAGGGCTCCTGATGAGCTGTGGCATCTGGCAGGTCTGCAGCCTCCTGGGCTGGCTCCGGGTCTTCTGCCCCAGGCCACATGAATAAAAGAAGAAAATTTCTTCTTGCCTCAGTTCTTGCTCTTCAGGATTCGAGTTTTATATAACTGTTGTGTCAAAAGTACCTCTGTTGGGTATTCCTAGTCTCCAAAAGGAGGGAGCAAGATAGTGGCTGAGTAACAGCTTCTTAAGATTGGGGAGAGAAGATCCTAGGCATCTCTGGCTTATGGGATCTACCCAGAAACATCCCTTTGGGGACACAGGGAGACAGCGAGAGACTTCTGGATCCCAGGAGGAGGACAAAAGCAGTGGAGAACTGGCAAGTGGTTGCATTTGTTCGGTCTGAGGCCATGGCTGCCACAGCTGTAATTCCAACAGCAGTGAGATTGCAAACAGGGAAGGCCTTACCTGTGGGCTGTTTTGTTTTTTGGACTTGGGCACTTGGTTGAACTACCTTGGGAAAACTTGGGCAAGAGTGTGGATGACTTTAGGTGTTGTCTGGGGCCCCAGACTGAGTTGCTGAATGAGAACGGAGCTAATATTGTTCAGCTGTGGGCCGTGCATGCAGCCATTGTGGGAGACCTGCCCCTGCAGACTACACCCTCAGGGTCACAGAGCAAGGCTCGGGCTGGGAGAACTTGGGCGAGTGAACTAGTGACTAAGCAACGCCAAAGGCTGGAACTGTGATGCTGGGAAAGAGCGGAGATTTCAGTGTTTGGCAGTAGCAGGGCTGCTTTGCAGCCTTGGCCCTCAGGAGTATAGAGTGAGACCGGTTTTGGTGCACTGGATAAGTGGGAAGGCACTTTAGGAGAGATCCCAGCAACAAGTGCTTTCCTGCAAAACTTCTGCTTATCCAAGGTTAACGGTTTAAAGTGTCTTAAGCAGGCTGAGGAGCAATTTAGGCTCTCAACCCTGCAGGTTTTGAGAAATCAGCAGAGGCCTCAAATCTCCATCTCAACCAGCTGTATCAGCATTGTAAGTAACATCTCATACCCCAGAAGACCACCTGTTGCCCAACAATATTCAGCAAGATATGTATATTGCTTTGTTTTTGTTTTTGTTCTTTCTTTTAATTTATTTCAACATTTTCCCTCTAGATTTTTCTTTCTTCATTTTTCTAACTTAAATATAATTTTCCATTGTTGCCTTCTTTAGTATTAAGAACTTCATTTTTGCTAGTGTTTCTGCCTCTATTATTTGGTTTTTCCCACAATATGAAAGGTTTTCTGTTTGTTTGTTTTAGTTTGATTTATAGTATTTTTTTTTTCTTTTAGAGAGAGACTCTCACTTTCTCGCCCTTGGTAGAGTGCCATGGCATCACATCTCACAGCAACTTCCAGCTCTTGGGCTTAGGTGATTCTCTTGCCTCAGCCTCCCAAGTAACTGGGACCACAGGCACCTGCCACAATGCCAAGTTTTTTGTTGTTGTTGTTGTTGTTGTTGTTGTTGCAGTTGGCCAGGGCTGGGTTCAAACCCTCCACTCTCAGTATATGGGGTCAGTGCCCTACTCACTAAGTCACAGACACTGCCTTGATTTATAGTATTTTTGTCTTTCCTCTCTATTTGGTGGAGGTGGGGAACTGTATCTGAACAGGCCAGCAAAGAGCTGCTGACCTCAAGGGAACCACCCAACCCAGCACTCCCAGAGGTTGGGTCAAGATACCCTACTGTACATGTTTATTACTCCTGTCTCCCTCTTTCTGTGCCTCTCTTCTTTTTGTCAATATTCCCTTTTGTGCATCCCCTCTCCTTTTGCATTTTTATAAAAATAGTTTTTCCCAATCTTCTCGAAACCTTAGGCCAGAGGCACAGTAACTTAAAGAGCAAGAGGAAGTGAAAGGAAAATTAGGGCAAGTAAACAGATAAAGGAAAACACTCATGAGGAAGAATTAGCAGAAAAATCCTAGCAACATGAAAAACTAGTCTAGAGCACCTCCTGCCTGCCCATCCCCCCAAGGGACCATGAGGTAGCTACTGCAGAGGATTCTGCCTATAAAGAAATGTTAGAAATGACAGAAGGGGAATTAAAATACAGATGATAAAAACAATGAAGGAAATTGCTGAAAAAGTGGAAAATAACAAAAAAAACAAGAAGGAAATTGCAGAGAAAGTGGAAAATAACCAAAAGGAAATCCAGGCTCAGCACCTGTGGCTCAATTGGCTAACGCGCCAGCCACATACACCTGAGCTGCTGGGTTCGAATCCAGCCCAGGCCCGCCAAACAACAATGACAACTGCAACCAAAAAATGGTGGGGCGTTGTGGCGGGTACCTGTAGTCCCAGGTACTTGGGAGGCGGAGGCAAGAGCCCAGGAATTGGAGGTTACTGTGAGCTGTGATGCCACGGCACTCTATCCAGGGTGATAGCTTGAGGCTCTGTCTCAAAAAAAAAGGAAATCCAAAAACAAATCAAATAAGAGATGAATGATATTAAGAATATAGAAGATGAATGATATGAAGAATATAGAAAGGATGTAGCAGAGCTAAAGGTACTAAAGCAGTCAATTAGGGAACTTAAAGATGCAATAGAAAGTATCAACAACAGATTAGACTATGCAGAAGAAAGAAACTCAGAAGTAGAGGACAAAGTTCTTGAGATAATTCAGATAGTTAATGAGGCAGAAAAGAAGAGAGAGAAAGCAGAACATTCACTGACAGAATCATGGGACTTTATGAAGCCTTCAAACATCCGAGTTATATGTAACCGAGAAGGGGAAGAAGAATGCTCCAGAGGAACGGAAGCCATACTAGAGAATATTATAAATGAAAATTTCCCAAATATCACCAAAGATTCTGACACACTCCTCTCAGAGGGATATCGGAGCCCATGTTGCCTCAACTCTAATAGAGCTTCTCGAAGACACATTGTGATGAACCTGTCCAAAGTCAAGACAAAAGAAAAGATTCTTTAAGCTACCAGGAGTAAGCACCAATTGACCAACAGGGTGACCATAGACTTCTCTAATGAAACTTTTCAAGCAAGAAGACAATGGTCATCTACCTTTAATCTACTTAAACAGAACTATTTCCATCCCAGAATTCTATGCTAAGCTTTAAAATTGACAGAGAAGTCAAATCTTTATGTGATATGTAAACATTGAGGAAATTTGCCACAACAGGACCAGCTCTACAGGAAATACTTCAACCTGTTCTACACACTGACCATTACAATGGCTCAACAGCAAAGTAAATTAAAGGACAGAACCTAGCTTCTACACTGATGCAAAAGATAAAACTAAGCAATGGACTCTCACAAAATAAGATGACTAGAACACTACCACACTTATCAATTATCTCAATAAATGTTAATGGCTTAAATTCCACACTGAAGAGGCATAGATTGGCTGACTGGATTAAAAAAAACAAGCCATCCATCTGCTGGCTGCAGGAAACACACCTAGCTTCAAAAGACAAATTAAAACTCCAACTTAAGGGTTGGAAGACAATTTTTCAGGCAAACAGAATTCAGAAGAAAAGAGGAGTGGCAACCTTATTTTCAGATACATGTGGATTTAAAGCAACTAAATTCAAAAAAGACAAAGATGTCACTTTATATTGGTCAAGGGAAAAATACAACAAGAAGACATTTCAATTCTAAATATTTATGCACCCAATTTAAATGCTCCTAGATTCTTGAAACAGACCTTACTCAGTCTGAGCAATATACTATCCTATAATACTGTAATAACAGGGGACTTTAACACTCCTCTTACAGAGCTGGACAGATCCTCCAAACAGAAATTAAACAAAGATATAAGGAAGTTAAATGAGACCCTAGAATAACTGTGCTTGATAGATACATATAGAAGATTCTGTCCCACAGATATAGAATATACATTCTTCTCATCAGTCCATGGGACATTCTCCAAAATTGATCATATCCTAGGATGCAAAACAAACTTCAACAGAATCAAAAGTATTAAAATGTTACCTTGTATTTTTGCAGACCACAAGGTACTAAAGGTGGAACTCAACTCCAAGAAAAACTTTCAACCCAACACAAAGGCATGGAAATTAAACAACCTTATGCTGAATGACAGTTGGGTGCAGGAGGAAATAAAATAGGAAATCATTAACTTTCTTGAGATAACAACAATGAAGACACAAGCTACCAAAACCTACTGCAAAAGCAGTTCTAAGAGGAAAATTGATCACTTTAGATGGCTACATTAGAAAAATAGAAAGAGACTGCATCAACAAGCTCACAAACCATCTTTGGGAACTGGAAAAAGAAGAACAATCTAAGCCTTAACCCAGCAGAAGAAAAGAAATATCCAAAATTAAATCAGAGATCAATGAAACTGAAAACAAAAGAATCATTCAGAAAATTAAGGAAACAAGGAGTTGGTTTTTGAAAAAATAAATAAAATAGATAAACCTTTGGCCAGACTAACTAGAAATAGGAAAGTAAAATCTCTAGTAACCTCAATCAGAAATGATAAAGGGGAAATTACAAGAGATACAAGAGATTATCTCAATTACACTGACAGAAAAGAGATTATCTCTGAATACTACCAAAAATTCTATGCCCAGAAATTTGACAATGCAAAGGAAATGAATCTATATTTGGAATCACACCCTCTCCCTAGACTTATCCGGGAAGAAATAGAGCTCCTGAACAGACCAATTGCTAGCACTGAGATTATAGAAACAATAAAAAATCTTCTAACCAAAAAAGTGCCCTGGTCTGAATGGCTTCACCCCAGAATTCTATCAAACCTCCAAGAAGATCTTATTCCCATACTGCAGAAATTATTCCAAAAAATTGAGGAGGAAGGAATCTTCCCCAACACATTCTATGAAGCAAACATTACCCTGACACCAAAACCAGGAAAAGACTCAACTAAAAAGTAGAACTTCAGACCAATTTCACCACTAAACATAGATGCAAAAATTTTCAACAAAATCCTAGCCAATAGATTACAGCTTATCATTAAAAAAGTCATACATCATGATCAACTAGGTTTCATCCCAGGGATCCAAGGCTGGTTTAACATACACAAGTCCATAAACATTATCCACCATATTAACAGAAGCAAAAACAAAGATCATATGATCCTCTCAATAGATGCAGAAAAAGCATTCAATAAAATCCAGCATCCTTTTCTAATTAGAACACTATAGGCATACATGATACATTTCTGAAACTGATCGAGTCTGTCAATGACAAACTCACAGCTAATATTTTACTGAATAGAGTAAAACTGAAATCTTTTCCTCTTAGAACTGGAACCAGACAAGGTTGTCCTCTGTCACCATTACAATTCAACATAGTGCTGGAAGTTCTAGCCAATACAATTAGTCAAGACAAGGAAATAAAGGGCATCCAAATGGGAGCAGAGGAGGTAAAACTCTCCCTCTTTGCTGACGATATGATCTTATACTTAGGGAACCCTAAAGACTCAACCACAAGACTCCTGGAAGTCATCAAAAAATACAGTAATGTCTCAGGATATAAAATCAATGCCCACAAGTCAGTAGCCTTTAACATTCAAGATGAGAGGCTAATTAAGGACACAACTCCCTTCACCATAGCTTCAAAGAAAATGAAATACCTAGGAATATACCTAACAAAAGAAGTGAAGAACCTCTATAAAGAAAATTATGAAATCCTAAGAAAGGAAATAGCAGAGGATATTAACAAATGGAAGAACGTACCATGCTCATGGCTGGGAAGAATCAACATTGTTTAAATGTCTATAATTCCCAAAGCAATCTACCTATTCAATGCCATGCTTATTAAGATACCAACATCGTACTTTCAAGATTTGGAAAAAATGATTCTGCATTTTGTATGGAACCAGAAAAAAACCCATATAGCTAAGGCAGTTTTTAGTAATAAAAACAAAGCTGGGGGCATCACCATAGCAGATTTTAGGCTGTACTACAAAGCCATAATTGTTAAGACAGCATGGTACTGGCACAGAAATAGAGACAGAGACATTTGGAATCAGATAGAAAACCAGGAAATGAAACTAACAGCTTACAACCACCTAATCCTCAATAAACCAATTAAGAGCATACCTTGGGGGAAAGACTTCCTATTCAATAAATGGTGCTGAGAGAACTGGATATCCACATGTAAAAGACTGAAACTGGATCCTCATCTTCCCCACTCACAAAAATTGATTCAAGATGGATAAAGGACTTAAATTTAAGGCATGACACAATAAAAACATGACATGACAATGTCATGACAGGCATTACAATAAAAATCCTGAAAGAAAGCATAGGAAAAACACTGGAAGATATCGGCCTGGGGAAAGACTTCATGAAGAAGACTGCCATGGCAATTACAACAACAACAAAAATAAACAAATGGACCTTAATTAAAAAGCTTCCTAAAGCTTCTGTACAGCTAAGGAGACAACAACCAAAGCAAATAGACAACCTACACAATGGGAAAGGATATTTGCATATTTTGAATCAGACAAAAGCTTGATAACTAGGATCTATAGAGAACTCCAATTAATTCACATGAAGAAAGTCAACAATCCCATATATCAATGGGCAAGTGACATGAAGAGAACCTTCTCTAAAGAAGACGGATGAATGGCTAACAAACATATGAAAAAATGCTCATTGTCCCTAATTATCAGAGAAATGCAAATCAAAACCACCCTGAGATACCATCTGACCCCAGTGAGAATGCCTATATCACAAAATCTCAAAACTGCATACATGTGGAGAGAAAGGAATACTTTTACACTTCTGGTAGGACTGCAAACTAATACAACCTTTTTGGAAGGAAGTATGGAGAACTCTCAAAGAACTCAAGCTAAACCTTCCATTTGATCCTACAGTCTCATTACTGGGCATCTACCCAGAAGGAAAAAAATCCTTTTATCATAAGGACATTTGCACCAGACTGTTTATTGTGGCTCAATTTACAATTGCCAAAATGTGGAAAAGCCTAAATGCCCCCAACCCAGGAATAGATTAACAAGCTGTGGTATATGTATACCATGAAATACTATTCAGCCATTAAAAAAGATGGAGACTTTAAATCCTTTGTATTAACTTGGGTGGAAGTGAAACACGTTATTCCTAGTAAAGCATCAAAAGAATGGAGACGCATGAATCTTATGTATTCAATTTTTTTATGAGGACAATTAATGACCTAGTACATGGTGGGGGTGGGGGAAGGGGAGAGTAGAAAGAGAGAGAAGGGGGATGGGGGAAAGGAAGAGAAGAGAGAGGGAAGAAGAGAGGGGGTGGGGTCTCCATGTGTGACACATCTCTTGAGGGCAAGACACAATTGTAAGAGGTACTTTACCTAACAAATGCAATCAGTGTAACCTGGTATCTTGTGCCCTCAATGAATCCCCAACAACAACAACAAAGAAAAACAACAAAAAAGAATGGAAAAGCAAGTATCCAATGTATTTATGAAATGCGTAGAGAAATAAATACACATCCTCCCAAGAGAAAAACACAATTAAACTCAAGTGGGTGGGAGGAGGAGAAGAGAGGGGCATTTGTGTGCTTTCACCTAACTGGTACAATATAAGGGTATATGTCACACTTCTTGGGTGAGGGGCACCTAACAAATGCAAATAATGTAACCTAATCACCTGTGCCCTCGTATTAATCTGAAATTGTCAAGTCAAAAACAAAAAATATGGGCGGTGCCTGTGGCTCAGTGAGTAGGGCTCCATATACTGAGGGTGGTGGGTTCAAACCTGACCCCGGCCAAACCGCAACAAAAAAATGGCTGAGTGTTGTGGTGGGTGCCTATAATTCCAGCTACTTAGGAGGCTGAGGCAAGAGAATCGCCTAAGCCCAAGAGCTGGAGGTTGCTGTGAGCTCTGATGCCACAGCACTCCATGAGGGCTACAAAGTGAGACTGTGTCTCTTAAAAAAAAAAAAAAAGAAAGTAATATATCTAGGTATATTATATTAAAACTGGAGAAAATGAGAGATTAACATAAAATCTTGAAAGAAGCCAGAGAGAAATAGCACCACACCTACAGAATAGCAAAGGTAAGAACTGGCTCCAACTTCTTAGAAATGATGCATGGCTCGGCACCCATAGCACAATGGTTATGGCACCAGCCACACGCACCCAGGCTGTTCGGTTCGAACCAAGCCCAGGCCAGCTACACAACAATGACAACTGCACAAGAAAATAGCCAGGAGTTGTGGCAGTCGCCTGTGGTCTCAGCTGCTTGGGAGGCTGAGGCAAGAGAATCACTTACACCCAAGAATTTGAGGTTTCTGTGAGCTGTGATGCCACGGCACACTACTGAGGGTGACATTGTGAGACTCTGTTTCAAAAAAAGAAAAAAAAGAAAGAAAGAAAGAAAGGATGCAAGCAAGAAGACAGGAGAGTGAAATATTTAAAATGATGAAAGAAAAAGCCTATAATCTTTGATTTATGTTTCCTGTGTAATTATCCTTTATAAGTGAAGAAAAAATGAAACAAAAATAGAGGGAATTTGTTGCCAATAGATAAAAGAAAATCGTGTCAGATAGCAACTTGGATCCCCTAGAAGAATCCAGAAGTCCTAAATATGTACACAGATGGAAAAGACTTTCCTCTATTTGCCCTTCCAATTTTTGGAAAGACCACTTAGTCTTTAAAGCAAAAATAATATTAGATGTGGCATCAGTTATGTGTTGCTATAAAATACATGATAATAGTAAAAAGGACAAAGAACAAGTACAATTTTATTGTTGAGACATCTTAAATTTTTTGAGAAGTAGTAAATATTAACTCTAAATAGCTTATGATAAATTAAGAATGCATTTTTTTTTTTTTGAGACAGAGCCTCAAGCTGTCACCCTGGATAGAGTGCCATGGCATCACAGCTCACAGCAACCTCCAATTCCTGGGCTCAAGCGAGTCTCCTGCCTCTGCCTCACAAGTAGTTGGGACTACAGGCGCCCGCCACAACGCCTGGCGATTTTTGGGTTCAGCCGTCATTGTTGTTTGGCAGGCCCGGGCTGGATTCGAACCTGCCAGCTCAGGTGTATGGGGCTGGCGCCTTAGCCCATTGCACCACAGGCACCGAGCCAAGAATGCATGTTGTAACTTGTAAGTGAACTATGAAAAAATAATATGGAGAGGTATAGGTAAATATATATTTTTTATAATTTTATTGAATCATAATTTGTACATTGGTGCAATCATAGGGCACGATTCATATACATTCAGAAATGTTTTGATCGTACTGTTACAGATAGCCTTCATGGCATTTTCTTGATCACTATATAAAGACATTGAT
>CAUYON010093592.1:0-12886 GCA_963573935.1 Arctocebus calabarensis
ATTCATTCACCTTGCCCCTGGTGGAAGGGACTGTATTCATTCGTTTCCTGGCCAAGGAACCCATACACCTATATATACCCTGAGACTAAAGGCCTAAAGGAGGAGATGGGAAAAGACTGGGAGAGAAACGGAGAGAGCTTCTCTCTCCCCACTAGAATTTTCTCCCTCTACCAGGTGCCTTAATGTTTTCTGTATTCTTTTCTGTGAATAAATTCTGTCTTACAAAAAAAAAACAAAAAAAACTATAATTATTTTTGTAAGGACTGAAAAGTCCCACTACATATCCCTATACATCAATATGGAATTGACTGGTTTATATTAAATATGCAGGCTAGGCACCTGCAGCTCATTGATTAGAGCACCAGCCTTGTGCACTGGGGCCGGCAGGTTCGAAACTGGCCCAGGCCTGCTAAATAAATATGTATACCAGACCACCACCCTAGTTATATTAGTAACAAATTACAATCAATGCCGAAGTCACAGGAATTTAATGACCATATTTATGCTTTAAATTTCCTTGTTTGGGAGAACGACTATTCCTTCCTCTTAAATTCTCTTCAGACCAATCACCCAAATGTAAGCTGCCATTCTCTGACAACCTATGTTCCAGACCACATGAATTAGGACTAATCCAAAAATTTACAAGATAGAAGACTCAAACTAAGTCAAAGAGATTCTGTCCTCAAATTTTTCTATCTGAAGGGAACAGGTGAAAAAATTGACTTTCTCTGTCACACACATATGAGTACACATATGGGTCGTATACTCATATATAAATACAAAGAAAAAAAAAAGGCATGGAAGACTACACAGTCACTCAATAGTCAACAATGGATAGCCCAGAGTGGGAGAACTGTAAGGGATCTGTGCTTTCTTCTTCATACTTTCCTGAATATTAGGAAATTTTTTATAAATGAACATATATGACAATATTGTAATGGAAGGGTGGATATTTCCAAAAACAGAATAAAATAAGCTAGATGTTTTGAGGTTTCATTTTTCCAACTTACAGAGAAATTAACCATCTCAAGATATGCTCAGATGACTGAGTACATTTTCAGTGATAATTCTGTACTCCTTTACCATCCTAAAGAACAAATAACTTCATGAACTATGTTAGCGTCCTAACAGTAAATAAATAGAACAAGAAATCAGGTAACTTTCATTATGCCACTATTTCCAAACACAATTTTACTGTAATACAGGCATATAGTATCTAGATTTATTTACTTCAGCACTTAAAAAGTATAATATTTCTTTTCTTTTTTTTTTTTTTTTTTGAGACAGAGCCTCAAGCTGTCACCCTGGGTAGAGTGCCGTTGCATCACATCTCACAGCAACCTCCAACTCCTGGGCTCAAGCGATTCTCCTGCCTCCACCTCCCAAGTAGCTGGGAATACAGGCGCCTGCCACAATGCCTGGCTATTTTTTGGCTACAGCCATCATTGTTTTTTGGTGGGCCCGGGCTGGATTCGAACCTTCCATCTCAGGTGTGTGTGGCTGGCGCCTTAGCTGCTTAAGCCACAGGCATTGAGCCAAAAGTATAATATTTCTTATATTCAATATATTTGTATTCTTCAATTATGTGTTTCCAGGTAAAAAGAAAGAATCAATAAGTAAAATCCTACATTTCACAGCAGTGTAAACTCAGTTTAAGGACTCTTTGATACCTCTTCCTTACATTTCTCAGAAAATTTAGGACTGTGATTTATATGCAATGAAAATTAACAATAAAATAAAGCAATGTGCATCAACTAAAATGTGATTCTTAACCTCCTCTAGGTCATTTACTCCACTGGAAATAAGTCCTCAGGGTCATTTACTGTAGGTCTAATGATTCTCTGGAAAGGAACACGAAAACATGAAACCATGATTACCAAAACACCCCTAAAACCAGGAGGTTTACCTTCCTAGGTATCAAGAGATCTCAGTTAAGAAACCCTGACATAAAATGAAGACTTAAATAAAATCCCTTAATCCACAAAGTATCCACATTGTTTTTTCTGTCATAAGTGTGCTGAAAACATATAGCTGGACATCACACTTTCAGTACACTTACAACTCATTTTATCTCTAGTATTACCACTATCACCACCATCACCCATGTGCTGCCTCCATAATCCATTCAATGGTAGTAATCTATTACAAATGCAAACTTTAGGATGTACCCTGTAAAACTCCAGATCCTCATTATCATGATTAAATCTTGTATTTACCAAATGAAGGGTAAAAAGTTATATATACATATAGTTTAAGATCACACCCTATCTCTTTACCTCACAAAAGCAATCAGTGTAACCTGGTTTCTTATACCCTCAATGAATCCCCAACAATAAATTAAAAAATAAATAAATAAAGAAGATCACGCCCTATCACTGTATAAGTAGCAAATAATCTATTAATATGGCCCATGTTGCTGAATTAACTACAGCACTATTTCTCAAACTGTGGGTTAAACTACTAGTGAATCATGAACTCTATCTAGTAGTACATAACCAAAATTATTTTAACAAAATAGAACTGAAAAGGGAAAAATATATACACACAGTTAATCTTTATTACTTATACTTACAAACTCCCACATTTGTAAATTCACCTACTTGCTAAATTTCACTTGTAATACCAAAAATAATACAGCACTTTTTCAGTTTACTTTGTAGACATGTGCAGGACAATAAAATATTTGAGTCACCTGCCTGACATACATTCCCAGCTGAGGTCAAACAAGGTGACACTCAGACTTGTTTCAACTCTCATAGTATAAATAAGTGTCCTTTTCACATTTTATTTAATGCCATGTTTTTCAAGTTTTTGTGCTTTTTGTGGATAATTTCACTGTTGAAAGAGACCCCCAAGTATAGTGTAGAAGTCCAATCTATTATTCCTTTTTTTTTTTTTAAGACAGAGTTTCACTTTATTGCCCTCAGTGCCAAGACATCACAACTCATAGTAACCTCAAAGTCTTGGGCTTAAGTGATCCTCAACTCAGCCTCCCGAGAAGCTGGGACTACAGTTGCCTGGCACAATGATTGGCTCTTTTTTTTAGAGATGGGGTCTCACTCTGGCTCTGGCTGGTCTCGAACTCATGAGGTCAGGCAATCCACCTGCCTCTGCCTCCCAGAGTGCTGGGAGTGAACTACCATGCTCAGCCTTCAGTGTAGTATTCTTAACACAAGAAAACTGTGATGTGCCTTATGGAGAAAATACATGTGCTACATAGCTTCATTCAGAAGTGAATTACAGTGATGTTGGCTGTTGAGTTTGACTTAAATAAATCAACAATATATATTACTAAGATATTATTTTTAAACAGAAACACATATGAAACAAAGTAGTACACTGATCAATTGATGAAACCATTATGACCAGAGGCTCTCAGGAACCTTAATATTTCCCCAGGAGCCATGGTGCAGTATTCACTGTACCCATGGCAACTTAACAGAATATAACTCCCTCAAATAATGAAAATCTATTGTATCATTAGTATATGTGTGTCTCTCAAAGTGCACTCATTTCAGTTACACATACACACACAACCAGTCACTGTCAAGAAAGAATGCAAGCCAATGAATTAGATCATGAGAAAAGAAACTGAAAGAAGCAAAATGGTAAAGCAGAAGACACAAATCACTGGCATACATGTTTATCTATCTTTTTTAGACAAATTAATTCCACTTGAATCCAGAATCACCTATAAATTGAGATTTGGTTGGCAGATGTAGGATAAATCCTCCAAGCGTATTTTATAAAAGCATCCCAGATATTCTGATGTGTGGCCAGGATAGGAACCACTATTCTTATCTCTTATACTGATAGTTCTCAAAGTTGGGTCCTTAGACAAGCAATGGCTATACCACCTGAGAACTTTGTAAAAATGCAAATTCCGAGGCCCCAACTAGATTTATTGAGTCAGACTGGGGATGAGACACAGTGATCAAGCCCAGTAAGTGATTCTTATGCATGCTAAAGTTTAAGAATCACTGACCAAAATCTTTTGGTATTTCTTTTGGGGTTATTTTGAAAGCTTTGATGAATTCTGATAAGGTGGCTGAGCAGAATAAAGGTGAAGGGTAACTCCTACTGACCAAGCACCCAAAAGGCACTGGCAATCCTCTTCTAAGCATCTTCTTTATGGAAGGTAACTCCTCCTTGAAGGTGCATAAATCAAGCAGCACTGTTTCTTTAGGACCCCATCCAGTTTCCTCAGAACTCATTTAATAGGCACTATTTTTATTTTATTTATCTTATTATTTTCTGACTTATATTTATATTTTATTGTTTCAGTAATTTGAGTAATTTTATTTATCTTATAATTTTCTGACTTATATTTATATTTTATTGTTTCAGTAATTTGAGGTACAAAAATTAGGTTACAAGGTTTGCATTTGTTATTTGGAGTCCTTCTTACAATTATGTCCCAACCCTAAAAGGTAAACAGGCACTATTTTTAATTCAATTTTGCCTGTTCTAAAAGATAAATCTATACCAGACCACAATAAAGTATTTCAATCCTCTAATAACTCCACTGGATATCCCACACTTCCGTATACAAAAGTAACAATATGCACCTAAAAGAACTTATAGCATTCTGGCATACAGAAATCATTTCAAGAGTAATTTGTCATAATTAATTCAATAGGGCTGGTCGCAATGGCTCATGGTATTACATGATTTTATATATTTTCACTTTAAGACACAAAACCTCATATGGAGTTATCTGTGTATACCTTTTTCTCTTGCTGAACCCCAAAGCTGTTTACAAGCAGGTATCATGTCTTATTCCTTTCTGTGTTTAAAGCACAAAGCTGGCCAGGTGCAGTGGCTCAAGCCTATAATCTAGGAAGCTGAGAAATCATGATCTTTTCGTGTATTATAGTGGACGTACTTGTCCAAATACTACTTAACACTTATTACTATTTCAAATTTAAGATAACTAGATGCAATTCTAGATCTTATTCTTAATGTGTTAATATGTTAAAACCCAGTTTAATATTTTGATAGCTGTATTTCAACATAATTGGTTTATTTGATTTTGTTTTAGGCATTTAAGACATCATTCTGAGGAGTTTCACCAGACTGCCAAGAGTCCATGGCACAAGAAAAGGTTAAGTCCTGGATAATGATTCTCAAAGCCCTCATCTGGAAACAGAGGAAAGAAATATTTTGGAGTTATCCCAACTGGAATGTTCCACAAATTAACAGACAGGGAGACACAGATAGTAATAAACTTACTATTTTGCCTGTGACAGTCCAATACAATCAGCCATAAACTGGATGCTAGTAGAGTCTAAGCTAAGAAACTCCTCAAGAATCAAATAAACAGGCTTGGCGCCCACAGCACAGCAGTAACCGAGCCAGCCACATATACCAAGGCTGGCACGTTCAAACCTGGCCCAGGCCTGCTAAACAAAAATGACAACTGCAACCAAAAAATAGCCAGGCATTGTGGCAGGCACCTGTAGTCCCAGCTACTTGGGAGGCCAAGGCAAGAGAATCACTTAAGCCCAAGAGTTTGAGGTTTCTGTGAGCTGTTAAGCCACAGCACTCTACCAAGGGCAACGTAGTGAGACTATGTCTCAAAAAAAAAAAAAAAAAGAATCAAACAGTATGACTACCCTCACCAATACCATACTTTCTGAAGTTTCCAAACATAAGTGTTTGTTCATTTCAAGAGTTCAGTGATATATTAGAATGCCTCTCTCATTCACTTCTCTGGTGTACACCACCCACTGAACAGATTTTCATCACTAAAATCTATTTTTTTCTCCACAACTAACTAATCTGTCTAATCTAAAAAAAATCCATTCTCAATAAAAAAAATTACAATATTTAGCTATTCAGGGCCCAATTATTATTCCAAGGCAGTGTTTTTCAAACTTTTTTATCTCACAGCACACTGGAACCTATAATTAAACTTCTATAGCGCCCTTAAATTATACTGATCAAAAAAAGTAAAATAAAAATATACATACTGTGCTTTGAATGTCTTTTGAAAATACTTAATGATCTTTAAAAATTGTGGCACACCTAAGATTCTCTTCTTGGCACACCAGGGTACCACAACACACTGATTGAACATCACTGCACTAAGAATTAGCTAAAGATTTAGCTCTCTTAGCCACTAATTTTCAAGATCTTTAATTTTTTTAAATCAATTTGTTAACTGCTTTGGGTGGAAGCAGGAAGGAGAAAAATACACATATTAACTTGCTAATCCTTGACAGCCATAAAAATACAAAAATAGTTGCCTAACAAGTCTTTAAAACTACCTTTTGAAATATATGCCATTAAGCAGATGAAAACATGGGGCTTAATGAGGTTAACTCACTTATTTTGCCCATAAGGAAAGTGACAGAGGCTAGGACTGGTGCATAAATTACAATTTCAAAGTTCCAACAATGTCATCAAACAAATGAGTGCTGCCTATCAACTCCCAAACCAACAGCCTCATACCCTTTGCACATCAAAAAACAAAACAAAATAGGTCAAGTTGGGAAATAGGAAGTCTTTACATGTATTAGAGAGCTAGTAGACAGGCTGATTCTTCTACTCTACACTTATCTGACTTCACAGCAATACTAGCTGACAGGCAAAAAGAAATCTAAAAGCATACCGATACAAGGAAAAGGTGCTAAGGAAAGTCTGGAAGTGACTGCCATCTTCTTCCACAATATTAACCCCACAAGAAACAGTCTTGCATCACAGAACAGGCAAATTTGAAGTTCTGGTCCATTTAAATAGTATAGACAAGGCATTAAATTAGGTTAAAATCAAATAATCAATGATGGACCTTCTGCTATCTACACTGGTTTCTTTCCTAGGCTTAATTCCTATCCCCTTTTCCTCCTCATGCTGTCCCTATGTGTCCATTACTGGTTTTCTATTTCATCTCTACTTTAAATAAAGATGTAGAGCTGTATGTTTAGTAATACAACCAAACTCAAACTAAGTGGCCAGCATCATGGTCAATGCCTGTAGTACAACCTTTCTACTACTGAAGACAGTGAGTAATGGAAGAGCCTGGATGGCTATCCTGCCTGTTTTAGGTACTGAATAAAACAAAAAAGACATGATGCCTTCCTTAAGGCATTTAATCTAGTTAGGAAAAAAAGTGTCTTTTCACTCATGCATGCCTTCTTCCTTACACACATAACATTCATACATACACACCCTTACACAATCTTTAAGTGAGAAGCATGAAGTATTAGAAAATTAAACTCAAGTGGCAATGACCAAAAGTACTACCAAACTTATGAACACAGCAATGAGTAAGAATAGTAAAAGTTACTGAAAAATAATTAATAAAAACAAGGGGAATCATATCCAAATTATACAGAGTGGAATGCTCTACTGAGCTGCAGGAAAACTTATTATCAGATCCTCAAACTGATCTTTATGAAAGTAGAACTGTAAGCCAAACTGATGGCATCTCAGTAGTGCTAGAGTTAAACTGTATGTTACACATATTAATATCTTCCTAGTTTTAATGTCACACTTGTGGTTCTTTTTGTCTAATTAACATATTAGACAATATGCCCAGTAGATAAGACACGTGAATTCACAAACTCAAGTGATTTTTAAAGACAAAGATACTTTAAAGGTCTTTCAGTCCAATTCTACTTCACAAATGAGAAAACTAAGGGCCTGGAAGGTTAAATAATTTCTACAAGGTCACACAAAACTCATCTCTTACTACTTTGAAAATTAAAGTAGGTGTGAAGGGTTTTGCTTTCCTCAGAAGAACTTTGGAAATGTATAGTCCTTAATTCAAATTTCTTTTTAAAATGTAATATATACAAAATATTCGAACTCATTACACCTTACAAATGTATGGTTTGTAAAAATACACAAAGTATACAAACTTCACCTTGAGACAAACCATAAAACAATTTAACAATTTAACCCGAACTTTTTATCATGTTACATATACCAGTGGGAGATCTCAGGGGAGGGAGGGAAACTCTTACCAACTGGTGATACTAACTTCAGTATACACTGCTCCTTGACTGGCAGACTTAAGAGATAACTGATGCAGGTCAGACCAACAACATTCTCTATCCCAATTATGTGGAAATCTGTGATTTCAATTCAAGAAAATGAAAACTAAAGTCACAATGAGGTATCATCTCACTTCTGTCAGGATGGCCATTATTAAAAAAGTCAAAATACAGTAGCCGCTGGCACAAAGAAAAGTGAACTCTCACATGCTATAATGTGGAAATATAAATTAGTAACACCTCTATGGAGAACAGTGTGGCAATTCCTCAAAGAACTAAATGTAAATCTACCACCATCTCACTACTGGGTATCTACCCACAGGGACAGAAGTCGTTATATCAAAAAGACATTTGCTCTTGTATGTTTATCACAGCCCAATTCCCAACCGTAAAAATATGCAATCAGCCTGACTGCTCAACAACTGATGAGGAAATAAAATGTGGTGTACATATACACTATGGAATACTACTCTGCCATAAAAAGGAATGAGATAATGTCCTTTGCATCAACTCAGATGGAACTGAAGGCTATTATTCTAAGTAACTCAGGAATAGAAAACCCTGTACCCCATGTTCTCATTTGTAAGTGAGAGCTAAGCTATGAGTATACGTGATCACAGAGAGTGACATAATGGACATTGGAGATTCAGAAGGGAGACGGGGGGAGGTTGGGTGAGAGACAAAAACTTATCTATTGGGTACAAGCTATACTATTCTGGTGAGGGGTACTCTGAAAGCCCAGATGTCACCACTATACAATTCATCCACACAACAAAAAACCATTTGTACCCTCTACATCTACTGAGATTTTAAAAATTAAAAAAAAAAAAAAAATCTGGAATTTTAAACTGAGAGAAATATAACAGTGGTGATAGTAATACTACCTAATATTTACTAAATACTTAACGACATTTCACAAACCATTCCAAGCATACTGTAACTCATCCTCCTAACAACCCCACAAGATTTTATAAATGCAGTGGCTCACACCTATAATCCTAGCACTCTGGGAGGCTGAGGCAGGCGGATTGCCTGAGCAATCAAGACCAGCCTGAGCTAGAGCAAGACCCCTATCTCTAAAAATAGCCAGACATTATGCCAGGCGCCTGTAGTCTCAGCTACTTGGGAGGCTAAGGCAAGAGAATCACTTAAGCCCAAGAGTTTGATGTTTTGCTATAAACAAAGGATGCCACGGCACTCTACCAAAGGTGACCCGAGTGAGACTCTGTCTCAACAACAACAAAAAAATGTTTACAAATGACATTAAACTGCCCAACGTTGGCTCCAGAATGAGGCATTTAATTACTACCCTAATTAAATTACTACCCTATATTGCTTCTCAAAAGACTGGGAATTGTTAAAACTGAGTAATACTAAGATAACTTGCTGTGAAGGGCTTACAGCCTTTTCAAGACTTGACTATTCAACCGTTTCATACAGTCTGTAATAACTCCCAGAATCCTTAAAGTAACCAGATATGGTTTGTTACTTGAAACCAATCTAATCATCCACCTATCAAACATCTCCAAGGCCTCATTTTCAGAAAACTGATACAGATGAAGTCTAAACTTAACCCACAAATAAATCATTTCTTTAAATCTTTTTTAAGGAATGCATTTACATAAAGCATTTATATAAGTTTCTTTAATAACATCATTCCCTTAGACAAAAACTTTTAATGGTTCCTCTATGCCTATGCGATAATAAACGATAGAACAGCAAAGCTATAATTAACCTTAGATATCATCTAGCTCTCAATCCTTTCATTTTATAGATGAAGCAATATATTGGTGAAGCTAGGGACCTGAACTCAATCAGCCCAAGTGCACATCCTGGCGCCATCATGTCCTATTTTAGGTAGGTGATCTTGGTCAAATTACTTACTTTCTAAAGTTTCGGTTTCTTTTCCTAAAAAAGAAGTAATAATAGCACCTACACATCCAACTCTTACAATGAGCTCTAAACCATCTACTGAATTTAACAAAGTGCCTGGCACATGTTCAACACACTCAATAACACACACTCAGAGAAGGTCAGCTGTGATGGTAGTGATGAACCTGAGGTTCAGAGAAGGTAAGCAACTTCCGAATCTATATGGCCACTTAATTCACACAATCAGAACTAGAAACAAAAAGACCAGAGCTGTTGACCAATAATCTTTCTTCCTTACCACCCTATAAACCACTAGGTCTAACATTCAAAACTATCTATAATCTGATGTAATTCTACCTTTTTTTCCCAACCTAATATCCACCCCAATTTTTATTCATTCATTCACCAAATATTTATTACATGTTTTAAATAGTTTCTAGTGCTGAAGATATGGCAGCAAACAAAGAAAGGGGAAGTAAAAAATG
The DNA here is from genome assembly GCA_963573935.1 of Arctocebus calabarensis. Lineage (NCBI taxonomy): Eukaryota > Metazoa > Chordata > Mammalia > Primates > Lorisidae > Arctocebus > Arctocebus calabarensis. The sequence goes on from CAUYON010093592.1 coordinate 10,355, forward strand.
TCTGAAAGAAGAGTTAAGAGAATGACATAGTCAACAATGACTCAGTGCTACACTCCTGAAGTTTCTACTAACAGAGGAAGGATAGGTAAGGATAGAAAACATGACATGTTGACAGTCTACTTAACATCCAAACTTTAAATCAGGGGTGTCCAACCTCTGACCTGCAGGCCATATGCTGATTTTGTGAGACTTTTTTTTTACTTATCTGTGGTGTTGGGTATCATGAGAAGTATGCACAGATCTTTTCATTGCTAATCAGCTTTCATTAGTGTTTTTGGTATTTAATGTGTGGCCCAAAACAACTCTTCTTCTTCTAGTGTGTGGCAGAGAAAAAAAAAAGTTAGACAGCCCAGCAAATTTCTGTGTTCAAGTACTTGTTTAACAGACAATCTACAACTAAAACCTGAGAGCCCAAATTGTTACACTTCTCCCCAAGAAGCCGTCTCTGTAACACTGCAGTAATTTTCTTTCACACTTCTCAACTACACTGACATTTAACTTTTTTGTAATGTTCTTTTGATGTCTATCAGGTTGACTTAATCCAGAAGCTTTTGCTAACTTTCCAGATACTTCTGGCCTCATTGACTCATGTAAGTTCCATTAAATCAAGGTCTGTATCTTCTTTTAATCCTAACAACACTTTAGTATATAGCCTTACACAACCTTTTAACATACAAATCACTTTAAATAGTTTTCCAATATCTTATTTAGCATTACCTGATACATCATTTGCTTTTGTTGAAAGAAGACATGCTTTGTATTTTTTAAAGTACAATTTACAAAACTATATTTTATTAATATATCCTCTCTAAAACCTATTATGAAACATTAAATATATTAGTGTCAAAGGTAATTTTGAAAAGATATTAAGAATGAACATATTCCTATCCTATCATTCAAAAGATTAAGATAATGGCAAAACTTAGGCAACTTATGAGGGAAGAAATGGCAATTCGAATCAGTCATAATCTTTATATTTAAAAAATAAGGTGAATCACATGATCCCTGTAGACTTCAGTCTGGTACTATGAAATATCACACAAATCTATATATGCCTAAGGGAGTTAATTAACACATGATAAAGATTAATACTGAAACCATACCATATGTCTAAAAAAAAAAAAAATCTATATTTAAAGAGTTCTCTGACTCAAGAAAAATTAAATATTTAGGTATTCATAGTACCAAAGTAAGCAACCAAAGAGAATTCTTGGAAGAACTTAACAAATTCTGTTAATGACTCTTTTATATATGTACACATAAACACATGGGAGGAGGAAGGTACAAAAATGCAAAAACATAGCTCTCAATATGGAAAAAGAAACAAGCTCATTAAACACTCAACAAACGTCTTCCAATCACATATTATGTGCCAGGCAGTTTGAGGCACTTGAAATTTATCATTGCACAAAATAAGCAAAGATCTTTGTCCTTGTGGAGATTATGCTCTGGCAGGAGAAAAATCTAAATAACGAAACAGCATAGCTTCCCCACAAATTTCTTATATGCTTAAGATAACATAAACACTCAGATAAATATAATGATGCCAATATAGGTAGAAGCAAAGTTAACAGACTGCTAAAAAAAGAAAAGAAAATCTGTAATACTAAGAGCAAAAGTGAGATACGTGATGAAAAATTATTTCTTAATAATTCAATAGTCTGACCAAACTGACACCAGCTTTTAAATTTCCCAAAATTATAAAAACTAAAATATTGTTTACAAGAACTATAATGAACTTAATAGGTCAGATGATAATTCTAGGTTCTATAAGAACCCTAAATATTCAACACTAGCTTTTATGACATAAAAGGCAAGGGTTGAAATTCTAGCCTTATCCATTAACTAACCTTTAAGTTTTTTCATCTATAAAAAAGAAACAGTAATAGCTCATAAGACTTTTACCTGTATTAAATAACCAAAAACTAGAAATAACTCAAATATCAGACAGATAAAGTACGAGGTCTCATCCTAGAAAAAGCACTTCATTGGTAAATATCACTACATCACCTTCTAAGTACTCCCCTTGGGAAGCTATGCACCAAGGCCTGTGCCTAGTCCACCCTTCAAAACAATTTCAGAACTTTTTCTTTTCTTTTCTTTTTTTTTTTTTGAGTTAGAGCCTCAAGCTATCACCCTGGATAGAGTGCTGTGGCATCACAGCTCACAGCAATCTCCAATTCCTGGGCTCAAGCGAGTCTCCTGCCTCCGCCTCCCAAGTTGCTGGGACTACAGGCGCCCGCCACAATGCCCGGGCATTTTTTGGTTGCAGCTGTCGTTTGGCGGGCCCAGGCTGGATTCAAACCCGCCAGCTCATGTGTATATGGCTGGCGCCTTAGCCACTTGAGCCACAGGCGCTGAGCCCAGAACTCTTTTTCTAAAATGGACATCATAGCTGTCCTCTTATGAGGTCTGACAACTAAGTTCAAGAACTCATCCTAGAAAAACTGCTTTGAAGAACACTGGCATCAGTGCATAGTTTTCCAAGGAAAAGGACTTCAAAGGTGACCGTAGTGATATTCAGCAAAAAGG